>PQWD01000115.1:0-90000 GCA_019425675.1 Leucinodes orbonalis
CACTGGCGAGTTTATGGAAAGTTAAAATGAAAGTTTCACTATCCTTTTAAAAATAAACTTATGAGTTTGCGAACAGGTTATGAATGAACAACAAGATACGGGAAATGTTATTAGTGGAGAGCTTTGCTGAGACGGTGTTAAATTTTGCCGACATGCTATTGTGCCGAGTGGGAGAGTGTCTAGAAATTTAAAGAGTGAACTTTTAACAGAAACTTCTAATGGATAAATTATAGTCGAATTCTTTTTATGAAAAATGACTTAAATTCATTCAGACAGCTGCAAATATGTACCTGATTACTTATCATTGTAATTCAGACTTAATTAGATATTAATAAATCATCCGGTTTATTTGAGTTGCGTTTCATTGCTAAGCAGAGCCATCCCTTACAGCATGGCTATCAGGTGTTTGCCCACTATACTGACCAAATGCAGATTAGCGGGTATGAGCGAATTTCCCTTTTAAGAAAATGGTTAAGGTTACGTAGTTAGGCTACTGAGCCTTAAAAAATCCAGTCGGTTGGTTTCAATGGGTATAGTATTTAGGACGTTTACTTTTTTATTTTGTAACATCATCAATATGATGCAATGTAAATAAATAATTTATTATTATTATATATGACATGTCTGTTTGTATTAGTCTGAGTTTTCGATGTATAATAGGTCGGTATTTACAAAAAAAAAATAAGTAAGTTTATTAGTTATTAAGCTAGGTTCGAAAAACCGGTTCCCTTTTTATGGTTCCGAAAACAGAATATTGTATTTATGCTGCTTCTTTGTACTATTATTTTGTTACTGACAAATATTCTGCACATCAATTTTTAGTTTTTCCTTAAAAATTGCAGAATGCTCCATACAAACTTCCACTCCCATTATACTCGTATTACCTATAATGTGAGGGATAGACAAAAACAGTCTTTTTCCGTCTCCAGAACCATACCCAATATCAAAATCCGTTCAGACGTGAAAGCGTAACAAACAGACAGCAAAGTTACTTTCGTATTTATAATATGAGTATGGCAGTATGGATTAAAATCAATAAGGTATAACAGAATAAGTAAACAAAATTCTTGTTCACAATTTATAAAACAGTATTTAAAATAACACAATTATCTACTTTTATGTATTAAAAAAATAAATGAAAAGATGAAATTCTGTTTAATGAATATAAATTGTGTTAAAATATCAGCTCTTTACCCTATCTTTGAAGACCTAAATTTTATGTTTCAGAAAACAAAGCGATTCTCAAGAGGCACACCTATTAGAAGGGCGGAATATACTTCAGGCGTACTTTAATTAATTGACTTGCTTAAAATACTCATGATTAATAATATAATTCATTAGGCCACTTACGTAATAATTAATTGTTTTACTCGTGTTACTATATTAATATCTATGTTTGTTCATATTATTAATATAAAAGTATTTTAGATTGTTTGATTAATTGTTTTTCAATACTACGCCTGTTTCTCGTTCTCCTGTAAAATCTATACCTTGAGTGAGCGGGTTTGACAAAACTCCCCCAGGGAGTAACGTGTTACCGCCATCTATTAAAACAGTATTTTTGTACCAGAAAAGCAGTAATATTATTGTAATGCTGTTTTAAGAGATGGCGGTTACCCCCCTGATAGGAGTCCATATTCATGTTTGTCTTATCTTATGAACATTTCCTCCAGCGAAATTGAAACTCACTGTTTCTAACTATAAGACCAAGCACTCAACGAATCAACTTCCGTAAACAAGACACGTCAAGCATTAAATCAGTTACGATTCCCAGCACAAGTTGAACATTCGGGCGCGTCAGTTTCAAACAAAGAAAGCTACGGTAGCAAAGAGTCAGTCTGAGACACACGGACTGACGAAATTATAAGAGTTCCTTGTCCCGAAACCGTAAAGGGGGAAACAAGCAAGTCACGAAGCAATTCGCAATCGCTGCCGAGCCTCGTTCGCGCGGCGCCGTTGTTAGCGCGCTAACAAACCTCGGCTCTAGGGTTGCCACAAGTATAATACACTGATTAACCCGTTGGCAGGGACCGTGTTTATGAAGATTCGTTTGTTAATTGAAAATTTAATTCCTTAAAAAAATCAAGGATAGAAATCGCCACATAACAGTTTATAAGACTCAATTGTGTAGTGCTAGCAGAAGCGTGCACAGAGGTTATGAGTATGGTATGCAAAGTGAGTTGCAATAAATATTTTTTGTCAAATTAAGTGCTGTTGATGACAGCATATCGCCTATGGTTTCAAATCTGCAGAGGAAAATGGGCGAATAAATGGGAATCATTTGATATGTTGGCGATTTTCCGGGTTGTCTGGACGCACAGAGTATGCACAGCTTATTATGGAGCATCTATGGAGTGCACGCCACTGGTGGCTAGATCATTAGGTTGACAATTGGTGATGATATTTTTTCGTCGAATCATCATGTGTCAATATATTCTACGACAATATACTGCATACCTACAGCACGAAAATATACTGTAAAAAAAACGGTATTTACAGCCGGCCACGTTCTCATCGTTCATTCATCAGATATATACACCAGTATCCTGGTATTTTTAAAAATTTATGCGATAATATGTATTAATAAAAACATAAGTACATAACTTAGGCAACATGCAATTTTGACAGGCATTTTTATAAAATCAATATTAGCACACATTAGGTACTATTATAAAGGTAATATATAACAAAATGGCTGCCACCCCTATACCCGCTTACATAGATTGTTGTGCAGCAGTCGCCACTTGATCCCGACTTCCTCATTCCGCATCACCTAAGTGCCGACAATCGCGTGCCTCTGTCTACATTTTAATTTGATGTTGCATCAGCGCACGATGCTCTTCAGTATTTATTCAATTGTATGAACTTTCTTTTACTGAACCAATTGCTCGATTTTCTTTCATAAGGTTAACTATAACAGGTTAAGGATTAGTGCGAACTGCTTGGAATTTCCATTAATTACTTGGGTGGCGAAGGGGTCTTGCCGATAGCTATTCTATTGAAAACATTTACTATTCGGTTGTAAAGAAAAATAAATCAGGACTTCTTTAGGTAATCGGCAACATTTACTATGAACATAAGGCAAGTATCGAAAAATATTGTATCAAATTAATAAGACGAACAAATATTAAAATTACACATGTATATGATTTTATTGAAATAACATTACAAGTATTTTGAAACCCTTGATACTGTATGATTCTCTTATCGATATAAAAAAAGTATAAACGATTTTGAAACATACATAATGACGTTATATTTATAAGAACGAGTACCTATGTAATATGTACCTAAAATACGAGTTGTACACACTATTTTCGTATAGGAAAATTCAAATCCTGTTAACGTTAGAGGTATATCTAAATGTCTTCACTGAAATTATACGGGAAGTTCATGAGAGCACAGATTGTATAATTAGGTGTTAATGCAAGTTCCCCTACTGTCATAATTGCAGTTTCCAGTTGCCAGGCAATTGCATAACCACTCCAGACGAAATAGCCAATTAGCTAAACGGGAATAGTTTTTTCTTCGTTTAAAGACGACGGCACAAAATTATCACTGGTCGATTAACTGCGGAGCTTTTATTTTGTTTTAATTGTCGTTTTATGTTTGGTTAGTTTCATATACATTTTAAAATCATTCTTTATTATCATAGAAGAGATCGCTTGTAGCGATATGGCCGCCTTTGCCCACTGTATTGGTTTTTATGTTTTTGTGTTTGTATTTAATTCACTGTGAGCAATAAAGAGTCTATCTATCTATCATTTTGTGTGCTGTCGTATATAGCTAATATTTGACTTTTTCTTAACATTTCCAGTCACAATTCCCATAAAGTTATTTTATTAGCTTTGGACATTGCAGATAAATTGATTTCCTACTTTAAAAGGCACGTTCAGTCATCGGCGTCGGCACAAGTATGGCAGTATATATCAGAGGCCGTAAGGCAGTTTGTTTGGAAAAAGTACGAGAAGAATACTAATTGTTATACTTGCAGTCCGGTAAATATAAAGCTTTCTGATTATATTGAAAAGAAGCTACTCGTACTCTACACGCGGTGATATGTTGAGAAGTTCGTTACTACATACACTAAAGGTTATGAGTACGTTTTCGCGCAGAATTAACTAAATTCTGAGTTTTTCTGTGTAAATTAAAAATATATTTAAAAAGTCATTTAAGAAATTAGATGTTTGATTCTTATAGTTTCATTGCGTCAATCAGGTTGTATTTATACAATGTTGTGTTCGTGTGTTTCAAAATAAAGTAAGTATCACCAAACGTCGGGAGAATAATTAAAATGAAAAATGGTGTGTACGCGTTGTTTATGTGTCAAATTTCTGTTTTATGAATTATTTATGTTAGAAGTGTACGGGATAGTCAAGACGCTCACCTGGTGATACGCAATACGCCTGACTATGACAGAGCGGCATTAAATGAGACCAACAACTGATAGACTTATTTTCCGTAAATGCCGCACTGCGCCCGACACCCGAGACAACAGATGTAAGGTCTCTTATACCCGGTAATTTTCTATCTACAGTGTCCTCATCCCGAAACACTAAAGTTCAAAACACTCCTGTTTCACAGGACGATATCCAGCACTGTGTTGATTGAATGTGCATCAATCGCGAAAGCTTAAGACAGTACTAAGTAAATACTTTCAGAGAAAGCAATGTACACTATGAAAGCAAAGTGCAGAGTACTAAGTCTGACTGCAGCTAGCTAATACAGTGAATTCCATACAAATCGCTGAACTTTTGCAGCCCGCAATCGAACTATCCTGCACCGGCTCGAAGTTTCTTACATCAATCCTCATCTTAACTGGATAGATTTTTGCTTCGGAAAGTATGTCATGTTGGCAACCCTTTTTCGTCCTAACGATTGAAGAGTATGGAAAGCTAATGCTGTAAAGCGTCATCAAGCTGAATGTGAATGGAGAGTAGGACTGTTCTCTTATCATCAATCAACCAACCAGCCTACAACGTCCAACTGTTGTTGGGTATAGGTCTTCCCAACCAGCATGGCTATTAGAGCGTAATTTAATTCTGTTAGTGGATAATTTTATTATAAGTAATGTTGTAATTGTTATGTAATCAATCTTATAATGAGTGTTTCAAACGTATTTTTTTATGTAATTAATGTACAAGATGGTAAGGACGCTCTCCTGACGGTAAGTGACACGCCCGACCATAATAAAGCAGCATTGAAGGAGACCAACAAGTGATAGACAGTTATTATTGTCCATTAATGTCGCACTGAACCCGTCTCTTATACCCGGTATTTTACTAGCTACAGTGCCCTCATACCGAAGCACAAAAGTGCATGTCGCTCCTGTTTCACGGGACGGTATTTGGCACTGCGTGGTACCTATCTAGACGACTCAGTATTGAACCATCTAGTAAATACAATTATATAATATAGTAGATTTTTAACGCATTCTACATCCCAATCCTTTAATCCTTATGTCATAGTCTCTTATAATTACTATGAATGTCAAAAGAAGCTACCACCGGTTTCGAAATACACCTTAAACTGAGCAGAACCGGCTGTAAGTAATACTGCACTATATCTCTCACAATACAGGTACCAACAATCTTTAGGCCATTGCCGTTAACCGTCACGACTATTGATGACTATAGAAGAATGGCAAAAGCAGAAATAGCTGGGCATTGTCAACTCATTTCCAAAAATGTTTTGCATTCACGAATGGGGTCAACTGGCAAAAGCGCTGCAAAACTGAGGAGCACCGGCGGATGATTATTGCCGAGAAGTGAACGTATATTGATAGCATTCGGTGAATACTATTCTGTTTATTTTATTTAATTAGAATGATGACTTGATTAGAAAAGAAATAAATCAAAACATTTACATTTTGACGACCCATTGTGTTGCGGTTGAGTTGGTCGGCTGCAACACAACAGGGTTCCGGTTGATCCCCGGGCAGTACAACATTTGTGTGCATGAACATGTCTGTGTTTGTAATGGTCTGGGTGTTTTCTATTTATGATATGTATGGATTTACGAAAAAAAAATGTATTTAAGTATTTATCCGTTGTTAGTACCCATAATACAAGCTTCACGCTTAACTTTGGGGCTAGATGGCGCTGTGTGAATGTCAGTGGATATTTATATTTACATAATACGGGTATTTTTGACATAGAGTTTATTATTTAGTTAGTTCCGCCATATTAAGCCATTTACAATGCCATGCAAATTTAACTGAAATGGATAAAGCACATACATGTCATCACTTATTACAAAAAATGTTAAATTGTTAAACATTAAATATTTAATTTACTATACCATAACACAATAAAGTTAAGCGGATCATCCGCTTGACAAGTATTATTCTCTTCTAGCACAAAAGGGCAATCAGTAAAAGTTTTATAAGCAAGCAACAATATGAACTTACAATCTCATTTTATGTGCCTATTTCAAAAATATAGAGTTGAAATGAACGATGTTAGTATGTCACATAAAACGACAATGATAGGGGAATCCCACAATGATAATCAAAAAGTACCAGTTCCTACCAAAAAGATCCTGACCATAGCCAGCCAACATAAAGTTGTTCTTTAAATTATAATGTTAACATTGGTATCGATAGAGAAATATTGTTTTTGGTTGCTTTTTTCCATTAAAAAACCAATGTTACAACTGTTTCCTATAGTGTAAACTAAAACACTCTAAAGTGCATTACTATATTTGCTTTATTAGCGCAAACAAGAAAAAACGGCCAAGTGCGAGTCGGCTTCGCCCATAGGCATTTGTTATTAGACAATATTAGTTGCGGCATATGGCGATAAAAATCTACAGACTATATGTCATTCAAAACCAAATTTCGGTAAAAAGATTGCATGGTAGTTTACATTGTACATTTAAGTTCGAGTTATTAATACTGTTACGAATTGACGTAATTAAAATGTCATTAAAATGGCGGCTAATATGTGACGTCAGTCCACAGACAGTCCATAGAGTATGACATGCGAATTGTCAAATAGCAAAGAGTCTAGTATGTTCTAGATAATTCGCGAACTATGTAGAATGACGTCGACGCTTCGAGCTCAGCTGCCGGACAGGTATATAAGGCGGACCGACGGGTGCGCCGGGAGTCTTGTGTTCTACTCAAGAGCGAACGAAGAGCGAAATACCTGCGACTACAAGGAAAAGCGATGATACAGCGATATCTAAGGGATCGTCGAGTGTGATATAACAGTTGAAGAGTTAACGTATGTGATTACGTGTGTGTGCGGAAAGTGTTGTGTTATAGTGTGCAGTGTTAATTACGGATTTTAGTGCGGTGCGTTAATTGATTAATTAGTACGAGTGTAAGTGTAATTAGGTTTGTGTTGTGATTAATATTGGTTAATTATTAAAGTGTGTACCGTGTTATTCTCGTGTTTGCAATAATTTATCCGGAACCCCAGCTCGTAACAATACTTATAGTTTAATATTGTCATCACTTTGACAATGATGATGACACATTGCCTGTCTTATTATGTATAACAATTACTTGTGAAAAGAAAAGGTTAGTTCTGTCTTAAAGTTATAAATATGTATTTCTGATACAACAAGTACTTTCGAATACAACCTGTAAACTTGCTTGTGTATAACTTAAAATTGAATAAAGCAGTAAATCGCATAACCCAATAAATATCCTATCAAACTGTTTAATGAGCCGACGTCTTAATGCACGGCACATGCCATGTTATGAGGAGATTGGGTCTCAACCCACCACGTGGGACCAACGCGGTTTGGGAGGTCGTCAGTGACCTTAATCCTAAGATAGTTGCCGAGATCAAAAGCTATACGTACCTCCTGAAGCACGGAGGGACTCTGAATACTAATTTTGGTCATTAATCCAATGCGACAATCCATTGCGATAGTTGCTTGTCCGAATATAATCCGAACGCGCTTGACGCTTTACATTTGATACTTTACAGTATTTGAACGATTAGTTTTTTAATTTTATGTTTGAATATTACATAAATATTTTACATTTAATTTTTTTTTATTACAGTGACGTATAATTTAACCTACTTATAATAAATATAAAGCTGAGATAAACGAAAGAAAATACAAAATAGGACGACTATACATATATATATTTATGTATAATAAAGCTGAGGAGTTTGTTTGAACGCACTAATATCAGGAATAGTCCAATTTGAAAAAAATATTGTGTTATATTGTTTAATTATTGAGGAAGTATATATATCTACTCTAAGCCGCGGAGGATCAAGGAAGAATGTTTCTAAATTGGGACATTTTTTTCCACTGAGAGCTTACGCCACATTAATGCATTCATTGCGAAGGTGTTTTCATAAACATGAAAACACCTTCCCTTACCAAAAGCTAGTTTAATAAGTTGAAAATGGCAAAGCTTCTTCTTGGTTTCTTCGTTACTATCAAAACATTGAAGTAAATGGTACCTAGATACTGTTTATGTAACAATGTTCATTTGTACGTCTGAATTTTTATTTAAAATACGGTTATTCCCCCAAAATAATACATATTTTAATGAGAGTGAGTTCTACAGTTCCATTATAATATAAATAGGGATCGCTGATATAATTATTATGTGAAGTCGAGCTCTCGTGTTGTAAGGGCGATTGTTAGAAAGTAATTTTCACTAGATCGAAATATCTCTGAAACTTTTTGAATCGTGTGTTTAAATAATTGGTGCAAAAAACGAGTTATTATAATGGAAGCTTGTGAACTTATGGTTCTAAATAACTTATATCCGGCGATGAATCAAGTCTTGTACGGAGCAATGTTTGTAGTGATTATATTTCAACCAGAGTTACGGCGTGTTTTGAAAAATATCAAAAGAACTTCGCTTTTTCTTTCTACAAACGTAACAATAACCGATGAAGAGAAAATGATTGCAGCTTTTGACAAAGCCATTCAATATTTGTCACCAAGGAAAATTGGTGCACTGATCATAATACAACGTCATATTGCGTTGGACCATTTCATAGAAACTGGCGTCGGTATCGACGCAGTGATTTCGGCGGAGCTTTTGATAAATATTTTCATCAAAAACACTCCTTTGCACGACGGCGCAGTGATAGTAAGGAATGATAGAATCGCCGCTGCAAGTGCCTTTTTACCATTATCGGAGAATAATAAAATCCCTATTGAATATGGGACTCGTCATCGTGCAGCTATTGGTATAAGTGATGTTAGTGACGCTATTACGATAGTCGTTTCTGAGGAAACGGGTCATGTCAGCATTGCTATGAATAGTGAACTGAAAGATTGCTTGTCGCGGGAGACATACTTAGGTATTCTAAGAGACGAATTAAGAACGCTCTCTAGCGCTAAGAGTTAATCTGAAGTTACACCGTGATTCGTGTTTAAGTGAGATATAAGTGAACTTGCAAGTTTTATATGTTCTCATTTATATAAGATTAAAAAACATGTGCCTATTATTCTGTTATTATTATTATTCTTTTTATATAACTATTATTGTTCAAGATATAAGTCTTATATTGTTTATATGTCTGGATAGGTCACATTTATATTATTTTATATAAAAAAATTGATGTCCATTTTCTTATATGAAACCTTGTATGTGGCCCAAGTAGTTATTGATTTAGGTAAATATCGAAAGAAATGGTCAGATACCATAAATTAATCTTAAGAAATGTTTCAGAAAGGTAATATTTTTATTTCATGTTATTAGTAGGCTGTTTTATAAATGAAAATTTTAAATTATTTAAGTATAATTGCTGATTGCTTGATTCACTTCCTGCCAAAAAAAGACCCGTCCAAATACATCATGCCGTTTCAGAGATAACCCGGAACCTAAGATTAAGAATTAGTCTTCGCACGCTACGAGCGCGAAGACCAATTTTTAAGCTTAGCTCGGAACAAACGGACAGATTTTTTTTAATGGTAAATTTGGCATACGTTCATATGCAACAAGAAAAACTTGCTATTTCAATATTAGGAACAGATACTCCAATTCAATTTATATGTAATCATCAGCTTATTAAACGTCCCCACCGAAGGGCATGAGCCTACCCATAGGGTGATTAGTAATAGATAACAAATGAAGCTTAATTGTAATGCATACAAAGGTATTAATATTAAATAAAGCAAGGCAAGCTAATTATAAACTCAGTTAAAATTAAAAGTGTAGAATATGTGCTATATAGTTAGATGTTTTTTTTGTCTTTATTTACCGAGCTTGTTCAACGGGTAATTAGTTGATGCTTAATTCGTACAGTTTACTACCATCATTATCATCAATCCCCCTCATCATCATATGATCCCATCCCAACGGAGGGAACATGCCTTCCCACGCAGTGAGCCATTGGAGGGTCTTCTATATAAGTAACGATGCGAAACTTTGCGAGTGTAGGGGTTATAGAAAGTATTTAAAAAAATGCAGATTATAACTGTTCTCACAAAAAATAGATTTTCTGTTGTCTTTCCCCGATAGTCTTCAAGCGGATGATATTATGGTCTAAAAATGCCGCGTTGTACGAATTATGCCAAAGGGAACCAACGAATGTTTGCGGGAAATCCCAATCGAACAAAAATAGACTTACAGTTTAGAAATTAATACGGAAGAAAAGAAACCGTATTTAAAATCAGATATTTAAAAATACTTAAGTTTGTTGATTGTTTATATTACATTATATTTGTAGCATTCATGTTGTTCAGTGCAGCTGAATCGGACTTAGATATTAATAAAATCAGCGTTTAAAAGAGTCAACAGTTGAGTGAATTCAAGCTTTTGTTCTGTGATTATGTTTTAATATCATTTTGAGACTAATAAAATTGTTTTGCTTTTTTTATCTAATTCTTTTTTTTTGCCCTACTCTATGAATCAATGTTTTATATTTCATTTTTTCGGATTTTTTATAAGATTAAATTCAAGATGGGGATCTTTTCTTTCATTTGATTCTTTTCTTTTAACCAATTTTTGGTTGGATAGGTATATGTCCATATATGTACGTAGAGGTATACCAATACTTAATACTACAAAACAAACTAACTAAAACAAAACCTAATTGCTTACTATGTAAGTAGTTAGTTGTTCATGTTATTGGCATAATTGTTTGTTTTTACATTGAAATGTCTTGCCAAACACTCTCAAACCTTACATAAAATGTAATTGAAATATCCTAGGAATTCTGTAATTAGTGTTTATAGCAGTAGTTTCTAATTACTCGCGTGGAAATATGGTGGTGGCAACACATAACGGAGGGCAGCAAACCGGCGGGAACAGGGCGGGACGTGGCGGGAGAATTAAGTTTTTCATGTCACGAGGCGGGAATTTGTCGTGGCTTTGGCGTGCGACGCGCCATCGAAGAGCGTGACGGGATCTGACAGCAATGGTCGGATGACTGACGTCATTGATTTGTTGGCTTTTGCAGAATAGTTCATATGGTCACCTAGTGAAGTCTACTGCTGTATTTATCAGCTTACCGGATGAACAAGTAATATAGCAGACGTCCGTATGAAGCATGGAAATTCATGTAAAAAATAGTAATCAGTATCTCACTTAACAGGTAGCCCATATAAATAAGGAAAACTACTCTTAATAACAAAGCCATAAGGTTCACCCTACACATCGCATACTGTAATTGTTTCTTGCCAGTTAAAGTTGATTGCCCACGGCGGACTAGACATTATTAGCTGATAAAACACAGATAGCCGGAATGCAGCTGCAGTGTTGTAATAGCCACGTGAATATGCAGATGCGCGAGAAAAGCCACTCGTTTGTGATGCATGAGCCCCTGTCTCTATGCTACAAGTACTATATCAAGAACTTACTACTACTGTTTGTACAGTGCTTACTAGGTCGTTAGGTTTGTATATTAGGTGGTAGAGAATGCTTAATTTGATAGGTATTAACCCTTTGACCGCCAATGACGCCTTAAGGCGCCAGACGCAATAGATTTTCTATTGTGTCTGGATTCTCGGCGTTCAATGGGTTAAAGGGATGCGGGATTGGGTACAGTATAAAGCCACGCGTTTGTGACGCATGAGTCCTTATCTGTCTCAAGTTCTCAAGCGCTAGAAGCACTCTGACGACCCATCTGGTGTAATTGCTGAGATGTCGGCTAATACAAGGTTCCGGGTTCGATCCCTCGGCAGTACAAACATTTGTGTGCATAAACATGTCTTGTTTGTATTGGTCTGGATGTTTTCTATATATAATACCAGTACCAGACCCAGTAAGCACTATAGAAACAGATAGTAGTAAGTTATAAATAAACCAATAAATATCCACTGATATTTACACAGCACCATCTAGCCCCAAAATAAGCCTAAGCCTGTAATACACTTTGGTTTCACTGCAAAACAGCGCCTTGACAAAACTGAGTGGCCACCATTTTGGTAGCATTATTATTATTTTTAATATTAAGAAATAACATGTTACAATTTTATTGCACCAAATAAATATTTTTCTTTCTTTCTTTAATATGGATACAAAACAACGGATAAACATACTTATATATACTTTTTTTTGTGAATCACACCCAGACCAGACATGATCATGCACACAAACGTTTGTACTGCCCGGGGATCGAACCCAGAACCCTTGGTGTAGTAGTCGACGTCGAGACGTCTCAACCATTACACTAAATGGGTCGCCAAATATCGTATAGTTCTGCAAATCATTGTCGCGAGTCCGTCTGGAGCCCGCACCAGCTTCGTTTAATATTCGCCATTATGCATCGCTGCACCCACCGGTATGTTCATCCCGCATCATGTTAATATTGAAAATGTAATATCTCGCGGTAATTTCGTGAATTATTCAAAGAATCCGAATTTTAATGGCGTTTTCGCATTTGGTTGTTTGGAGGATTTGGAGAGAGAAAATTCATTTCACAATGTACCACAGTTTTAATGATTATCTAGTAATCTGCAAGGTACTGAGGTTTGGATATTGCAAAGACAAAACTAGCTAGTTAAAACTGTTAACTTTGCAGATTCATATCTTTTTCTATCTTCAAGCTATGGTTTTAGGGTTAGCCCAAGTAAACTCTTTAAAACGAAAAAGAAACCAACAGGAAATCTTAGTACTTTGTACAATTTAGTTGGTAAGTATTGTGCTTTTCTTTGTGTTTGAACTGACCATTAAATAATAATTTTGGTGATCTTGTTAGACAGTAATTTAAAAAATATCTATATTGATACGTAAAATACCATTAATCGCGGCCGTCAATTATAAGCCTTTTTTAAAACTAGAATATTTTTTATTAATTAATTATTTATTACTAGGTGGTAGACTGGTGATACTGAGTCGTCTAGGTAGGTACTACCGCAGTGCCAGATATCGTCCCGTGAAACAGCACTTTTGTGTTTCGGATGAGGACACTGTTGCTAGTGAAATTACTGGGTATAAGAGACCTAACATCTGTCGTCTCAGGTGTCGGGCGCAGTGCGGCATTAATGGAAGATAATAATTGTTTATCAATTGTTGGTCTCCTTCAATGCCGCTCTGTCATGGTTAGGCGTATCACTTACTACCAGGTGTGCGTCCTGACCGTCCTGTACCCTTATAACATAAAAAAATGCCAGTTTTATACTTTATTATCAAAATGAACAATGTATATGAATAGGTTACTCTCAAAATTATAAAACGAATCTTGCTTAAGATATTCTATTGAAGCTTACTTAAGTATAGACAGCCACGAAGCTGTCTGCTCTTTACATTGTTTATATTTTAATTTTTGGTTTAATACAACAAAGAAATGAAATGGGAACGTCTGCTATTATATTCTTCATTCATATTTATTAGAAATCAATCAATCTTTGCTGCTATTTTCCGATCGCGGGCTTCGTCGAAAGAAAATAAATCTTTTGTAAAAGTTTTCTGAACAGGATAGGTATTATTCATGAGGGTGCCAACCGGTTGATTGATCACGCTGTTTACGCTTCTATGCAAGGGCACAGCTGCCGCGATTCCTCCAGCTCAAGAAGTTCAAACTAACTTATCGTTTACGTTAAACGTTGCCAACTGAGAAATAAAATACTTAAAGTGGTACCGAAAAACGCCAAAATGATTTAGGGGTTTATTTTCGAAATTGCTATAGGTATAAGCATTAGACAAATGGACTGATTACCTGGTAAAACTAGCGGGTGGCCGATTAATATGGAGTTAACTGCTATGGATTAGTCCTTGTAGAACATAGGCCTTCGTTTAGCTATAATGATGGTAAATAATAATAAATAAATAAATATCCACCGACATTCACACAGCGCCATCTAGGCCCAAGTTAAGCGTGAAGCCTGTATTATGGTTACTAAACAACTGATAAACATACTACACCCATGGTGATCATATTGATATTCGTCGAATAATTTGTTATTTTCATTACTTAATCAATATTAGTTTAGTCAAAACAGCCATTTTAATACAGATCATTATCATCATCACCCCATCAAACGTACCCACCGAGGGGAACGAGCGTTCCCGTAAAGGGTGTATATGCTTAAGTTGTTCACGCGGGCCTAATGCGGATTGGCCGACTGCACGCACAATTTCGACTCTCTTCGCAGGCGTGCGCAAGTTTCCTCAAGAGGTTTTTCTTCACCGTAAGAGCGTCGGATAACGTACATATAATTTCTGAAACTCGAAATCACATTGGTATGTGGCGGGATTTGAATCTGCACCCTCCCGATCCCAAGGCAGCACCATTGTGCCACCAACGCTCTATTAATAAATAATTAATGTGCCCCTCGGTAAGGACGTTAATGAGCTATGATGATGGTGGGTAAATAAACATATCATACACGCAGGAGTAACGTTTACGAGTCACTCCAGTTTTTGGAGCAGTCTGTTCAACAGTGGGTTAAATATATAAGTAAGTACTACTACATTTTGACTTAGGTTTCCCTTAATGACTATTGAACAGGTGCGGTGCGTATCCTGCAACGCCATCTCAATTTATAATTATTATTTTTATTTTTGACTTTCACACAGCCCCAACTCAAGTAAAGGGATTGTATTAGGGGTACCAGACATCGGATAAATATACGAGTATTTACTTATAAATACGTACCTACACATTGTCCATCCATCCTCGGCCGCATCATCACTCCATCAGGTGAGATGGCGGTCAAATACATGTCTATAGAAAAAAGGACATACAGTTTTATATGAATAATATTCAAATAGTTTGCGCCAAACCATGTTTCAAAATGCTTACATTCTGTACGTTAATGTTTTACATTGGGATTATACGGGATAAAAACGGTACAGTTTGTTCAGTTAATGCATTGTGGGTGGTACTGTTTGTGTTCCCGGGGAGGACAACTGGTATTAAATTATTTTTATAATATTTCACAAACAAATCATTCCTACAAAACACCGTGAGGAAACCTTCATGCACGCCTGGGAAGAAATTCAAAGGTTGTGCAGTCGTCCAATCAGTACTGGGCCCGCGTGGACGACTAAGGCCTAATCACCCTATGCAGGTAGGCTCGTGCCCATCGGTGGGGACGTTTAATGAGCTGATGATGATGATGAAACCATTCCTACGACTTCGACGTTATGACTATCATTATAATAATAACATTATAAGTTATGATGACAAGTTCAGCAATATATGTTCGTGTAGGAATAGGTATGTATACCTACACTAAAAATAATTTACCTTTGAGTCAATATTTAATGTTTAACACACTTTTTTGCTAGTCACTTTCAGTAACACGTTTCGAAACTTGCAAAGGGTATCAAAATGCGTTTTCGGCTCTTTGAATGGGAATCCGCAATAATTGAAGGTCATCAGTTTGGATCACTCAGGAATTATCCAGGACGACTGTCTTATTAATAACTGATTACACAATTGTGTCGTCCATAGTAAAAACATACGTCAAGATTGTACTGGACTCTCATTCATGTACATAAGTCATCATCATCGGCTCATTAAACGTCCCCACTGAGGGGCACGAGCCTACCCGTATAGGGTGATTAGGCCTTAGTCGTCCACGCGGGCCAAGTGCGGATTGGACGACTTCATACACAACCTTCGAATCTCTTCGCAGGCGTGCATGAAGGTTTCCTCACGATGTTTTCCTTCACCGTAAGAGCGTCGGACCGTATATACATAAGAAGTGAGTATTAAATTTTGCGTTTTAACTCGAATTACGCTGGTTAAATGTTGCAGCAGGAACGTACCTGAATAATTGGCCAGAACACTTCCCGTTATTTACTTGCTTTTGCAAAAAACACGTTAACATAACAGTTAAGATAGGAGAATTACACACGATGTACAAAAACTTAGCTCAATTGCCGGGCCCATCTGTGAACGAACACATAATCGTTAGAAAAACGAGTATAATGTTTCTTTAGAACAGTTACCGTTTCTTGCCAGCTCCATGTGTTTTATTCAATTCGATTCGATGGTCTCACGAGTGCAATAGGTTATTCAATAGAATCGATATCGGATAATTTATAGTTATCACTAGAAGTACCTATCGACCTAAAAAGAAGAAACTACAATTGTTCTAAATAAGTTAAGATACGTTAAAACTCTCGTAGGTTTATCATATAACGCAATACAGATGGCGCTGTGTGTATATTGTATGTCTGTGGATATTTATATATATTATTGTACATCATCATTATATAATATTTTTTTTATCGAACACCAACAGCACTAATACAGTTTGTTGAATTACAATTAGAAGTACAAGTTATGTCTAAGCTATTTATAGGTATTCGCAAATTATTTCTAAATAATTTTAATCAGCTTATAACGGCACACTGCAGGACACAGGCTTTCCTGCATAGCAAAGCTATGGGGAGGCTGGGACTTCGTAATCCACCACGCGGGCCCAATAGGTGTTAACGATTACCATCCTAAGTTTATAGGCGGGACCGACGGCCTAACGTGCCTTTCAAAGCACGGAATCAACATTTTTATAACCATGTGACTTAGTAACCAAGATGGTCTCCAAATGTAGCATTTTAAGAAACGGCTTAAATTTTTACAGATCAAAAAGTAAATGAAAATTTCTTGGTTGCGTGGTTATCGTGATCCGATTTAAAATTAATCTTATTACTGAATTACAATAAAAAATATAAAAATTAAGATTTTATTATCAATGGTTATTTTTATAATCCCAAACATTTGTAAGCTTTATCACATTTAATTATTTTAAAAGTTTCAGTATAATAATGTAGTTTATTGGAAATTGCATTAAATAAAATGATATCGAAATAAGATAAATCGTGCAGTTAATGCGACTTAATCACCTTTAAAAATACTGAGAACAGCAATGTTTTAATGAAATGAATGAAGTGGTAATTAATTTTAAAAACACGGAAATTTCAAAAATTTACTAAAAAATATTTTTTTTAACTGTATACAGTAGTTAGCTTTAATATTAAAACATGTTTGGTGTTTGCGACCTTTCATACAGTTTAGCTAACTCGTCCATCAACAAACTGTTGCGATGACAAAATTTACTAGTCATGATAGAAAACATGAAAGTCGACTCGTTCCTGCGGGGATATAAAAACTATGTCGCACGCTATCTCCTTCATATGAACGAATGTATAATGATACAGTTTTGGGGACATTGTTTCCTGGGTAGGTATATACCAAAATTAAAGGGTAGGAATTCCGTACGTACAAACTCACATTTGTTGGGCGTTACAATTCGCCTTTTAGTTTAAGCTGTACGACTGCCATTAAATGTAGTGAGCCGTTTTGTTCGTGACTGAAAATTCGTGGGCCATGCAATGCTTTGTTTAGATACATATTTAAGGTTAAATCGCTCGACATTATTCATCCGAGGCACAGAGCGCGTGCTTACATCGTCGTTAACTTTATTATTCTTAATGACATATTCAGAGAGTGCGGGAGTGAGACACAATTACATTTGGGACTTATTGCTGGGGTCTGACGTCGTTAAGATTCTATTGTTTGTGTTTATGCATATACACATGACTGAATGAATAAATGACATCGGTGGGTATGTGCTGAAACGGAGTAGCTCTCAAATTAAAGTGAAATAGTGATGTTTATACACACATGATTAATTTGATACACCAGATTCAAAGCGCACGTAATTCTTTGGGGTTTCGTGCCTAAAGGATAAATTTAGGTTTTGCAAGGTGTCCGTCCGTTTGTAGCTGGACATTTATTGCGTTTCTTGAGGTCGGTATATCCTTGCATGTCTTTGCAATAATATTTTATTATCTCACTGTACTGGCTCGAGATTGTTAAAATAGCTCTTTATATCCCATGTGGTCGAGACGCCGGCTACTACAGCAAGGGTTCCGGGTTTCATCCTCGGGCATTACAAACTTTATTTGCATGAACATGTCTGTTTGTAATGGTCCGGATGTTTCTACGTATAAATTGTATGGATTAACAAAAAATATATATTACTACATGGTCTTCGCTTAATATAAATAAACAATATGGGGCTAAATGGCGTTGTGTGAATGTCAGTGGATATTTATTTATTTTTTATTATAAAGTAAATAAATGTGTGACACATTCACGTCAACGTATAAGTTATGTTGTTATATTTCAAATCGTCACATTTACGCCTGCTCTATTAGTGTACAGACATGGCCGTATCTCGCGAGTAATCAAATGCAGATCATCAATCATGAACTTTGAGCAGGCGAAGTTCGACTTAGCGAGACTACATCAGTCACGTAGTACCTGCATACGCCGGGTGGTCTAAAAGCGTATACATACATATTAAAAATAATATTATAGTCATAATCGTATATGTACCTGAGGAATAACTGTGTATAAAAATTTGCGTGAGTACCTCAGTATCAATAATTTTTCGACACGTTAGGCAAGCATTGTTCTCCATGATCGTTCTACTACATATATATTACAAATTGATGCTCAATTGTGGACCAATTCGTGCAGGCCGAAAATATATCAGAATTTTAGAACCGTATAAAAACGAGGAAAAAAAACTTTTATTAGAAGTTATTATTATATTAAATTTCATGAAGTAATATGTTTTGTATCTTAAAATGAAATAAAAGTACGCAATTTG
This sequence comes from Leucinodes orbonalis, assembly GCA_019425675.1. NCBI lineage: Eukaryota > Metazoa > Arthropoda > Insecta > Lepidoptera > Crambidae > Leucinodes > Leucinodes orbonalis. The sequence continues at coordinate 19,000 of PQWD01000115.1, forward strand.
CAACAAGTCCTGGATTAACCCTTAAGCAAATTAAGCACTAGCTTAGGGGCCCACGCCCAGGGGCCCCGACGAAGCACAAAAAAATGAACAGAAGGTTATACTGGGAAATCATCATCAGTGAATGCCCGAAAAAGCCGCAAGGCGCCATTTGTAAAATAATTAAATATAGGTACTTTAGTTTTTATTTTTCTGCACCTACTCACTTCCAAGGTACGTTTAATATATTTTCATCTTATTTTACAAAAATACTAATGTTTTTCAATAGTAACCTATGCTCGCACTGCGATTATGTCGGTGAAAATAATTTCATGCAAAATCGACTTGCGTTTTTTTCTCGCATACGGATTCGAGTATGTGTACTCTGTTTTTTTTAATCATGTAGTTTTTTAAAGACAAATTCTTGTTCTTTTTCTTAGCGAGTGGACTGACCCCACACAAGTCCCTGTTTTCAGAGTTTTTGAAACCGCTTCACGGCCTTTGACGCCGGTTTTTGACTAACGACAATTCGAAGGCGCCGGGACCGACGGCTAAACTGCCCTCCGAAGCACGGATCGTCTTTCTTTAGGGAAACAGGTGATAAAGCCTGCAATGTCCTAACCTAACTGACAAAAACTAACACTCACAAAGTGAAAAATCATTACCTATGTTTCAACTACTGCGCTATGCTACTAATTCCTGTTGACATACTGACAGGGGCGCCCACAAGTGTGGATGCTAGGCCCGAGTAGTCTTAATCCGGCACTGGCAATTTGTAAAAGTCTAAATATTACATGTCATCAAACCATATACACCCTTTCGATCTATCTTAGATGTCCGTAAATTCGGTTGACAGGCAAATGTCGTATGGTAAACTTTTAGATTATTTACCTTACACGTGTATATAATGTTCATAAACGTGTGAGCTAAGTATGTTCCAATGTTATATATATATATAGATTCCAGACCGATTCCGGCCACGGCGACTGGCACCTAGTTATTGCTGCGTTGATGAGCTCGCAGATGACTGATATAGCCAATTTTTGCAGTAAATGTGCGCCCACAAGTACTGCAAGTCAGCACGCCTCCAACATAATTATAATGGATGGCCGCAGGTGGTCGGGCCTTGAGCTCGTCTCGCTTAGCATCGAGCTCTGCTCTACGCTTCTTTTCAAAGTCAAACACCTTGGTGTTCACCGTACGCCTCCAAAGTAGCCGATCTGCTGCCATTGTCTCCCACTGCGATGGATCGAGACTACACCGTTTCATGTGTCTTTTAAGCACATCTTTGTAGCGCAGGAATTGGCCTCCACGTTTCCGTTTACCATCCTGCAGCTCAGAGTAAAAAATGCGCTTTGCGATCCTACTATCACACATGCGGGAGACGTGCCCCGCCCACCGCAGCTGCCGTCGCATCAAATAAGCCCAGTTCCAATGTTGCCAATGCTACGGTAATTACAATTATCTGCGGTTTTCAGGTCAGAAAATCACTAAATGTACAGGCTCTGGCCTTCATACCAAAGCCGTAGCAGAACCTATTCATCAATTTATTAAGCGTTTAACGGTAAGTATACGATTTTACAAATCGATGTTTCGACCGTATATACCCAGATTGACCGTATATGAATTTTCCTAGAAATACGGCTTTTTCACATAATATACAAGGCCGCCTCAAAATTTGCGTTGACAATGTTCTTATAAAAGTGGCTGTTCCACGAGGCATGGGCACGCCTTTTTGCCCGTTTCGTATGCGGGCAGTTATGATCGAAACTTGCCCTTTAATTACCGGCATGATGCGCAAAGGGAACTCCCACCGGCTTTTGTCGTCGGTGTTATCTTAATTGCTTTAAGAAACTCGATATCGTTTGGCGACAAGATGCCTTTTTATTCCTTCAGCCGCCTCCCCGATGGCAAACAATGACGGAACTTTGAATTAGTTCTCGGTTTGATAACGCCAGTTTTTTTTATGTTTTAAGGTCTGTTGTTATTACGATATTTCGGTCGTTCGGGTTTTATCGTTTTGCGATTTCCAGTGACCGTTTACGCCGGGAATTCGTAATGTTATATTCTTTGATCTAAAGGATAACGATAAGTGCAAGGACATTTGAGTCGTTACTTTTGTTCTGGTTATAAAAATACTTGATTTAAAAGCGCAAAGATTCAAACTCCGATATTCAAAGTGCAATTTGTAGCGCTACAATATTAATTAACTTGTATTCAGGTATGTTTATGTATCCACAGGAAATATTATGCAGAAAACTATGCTGCTATCATTCTTTTTCGACAGCTGTACTGATATGATAAAAAAATAATCTTGTTTTTTATATTTCATTTCATTAGATAAAATATATCCATTTGTGATCCATAGTACACAATAAGTGGATGCCTCTTCTCCGTCTTTTTTTAAAGGAAATAAAAGGAGTCTCCTAAAGGGTTCAACTAAACGAGTAAATATCCTCATTAGTGAGAGAAACGGAATGGTGAGTGGGAGTGTATCTCTAAATATTGTTTTGCTGGTGATATCATCACAATGGCAAAAAAAAAAAAATTTAATAGCCAAAATTAAGAACTTCAATCTAAAAAGGGAAACAGTTAACCTGGGCGGCATTCGGCAAGGTATAGTAAGATCTTTTTGTCGATAATTTCAAATAAATAAATTTAAAGGAAATATTCTGAGCAATGTATAGTATTCATTCTATCTAACAAGTATGCAGCTGAGTCATACACCAATAGGTAGACCAATGCAAAGAGACATGTTACACAGAAGCGTTTATCGAACCCGGAAATCTTGGTGTAGTAGTCGATGTCTCAAACATTACCACCACATGAGTCATCTATATCTATACATAAACATTTTCTTTCTTTCTATTTCCGACAATTACGTTTTAAATTCACTGTACATATGAGTCACAAAATAAATAAAAAGAATGGATAGCAAAACTTTGCTTTTACACAACGCTACAATTGAAATTTTACTTTGGTCCTGAATAAATAATGCAGCTGGTGAATGTCCATGTCCACCCTCTATTCATATTTAACTTTTAAACCCTTGCCCCTAATGTTCAACTGTGGAAACAAAATTTACGCGGAGCTCTGGCCACCTTCCAAATCGCTAACGGAGGTCGTAGGTCACCTAGCCTTAATGTGCGGACATACTTTTTGGCACGGCCCTAACACCGAGCCACATGCAAATTTTATTCAAAATAAAACACTTAGTATACTGAAAGAGCCTGACTTGTCGGCTGAGCGAAAAGTTTTGCATGTGATGCAGGGGTGTCGAATTATGCGCATATACTTAATAAGTCGGTTCCTATCGCGGTGTCTCTTTAACTTCACGAAAAGACGGAAAAGTGCCGTCTTCGATTTCCCTACGCAATTGTTGGCCGGATTTGAGAAATACGGTTACGTAACTAATTAGTTAGAAACTTTACAAGTATCCAGTAACTAGTTAGTGGTGAGTGTCGTCTAAAGTTCAGTTTGAATCAAGTTAGTTGATCAATTGATTAGAAGATTTGCGACAATCTTCATCGATATCCGAGCGCATATGCATTTGGCGTTTCGAATATTCTGGAATTGCTATTTCAGTTGGAAATCGCGTTAATTTCCGAGTTTGGGTCACACGTGCGCCACATGTGTGTGGAGGTCTATTTGGAAACTAGTTTTATCTGGTTTGTTTTGCATCGGCGCGCGCACTTCACGCCGTATTAGCGTCAGTTTCCTAACTAAATAACCGTCGTCACGCTACGTCACGTCCTATTGCCGGTTTGCGATGCTATTATTAATTTTTCGGGGTGGTAAGCGTAAAATTTGCCGTCGCTAACTTTGCTGCACTTTACCTGTTTTTGCATAAACATAAGCGTGGAAAAGAAACTCTTTCCTTATTTATACCATTTTGTTGAAAGTTGGTTATGATTGCAATACTAAGTATATGAAATAACACTTTTTTATGAGATTACTTTTAATTTGCACACCATAAAATAATATATGATTTATTTAGTTCCCGTATAGTAAGAAACCTGACAAAGTAATAAAGGGTGCATACGAGAGTAAGTAAAAGCGCACATGCTTAAGTATTTACTCTTCATCATCACCATGATCATGCTTATAAAACGTGTCCACCGAGGAGGACGAGCCTACCCGTACCCTGGTTATAATACGCCTTAGCTGTCCACGCGGGCCCTGTGCGGATTGGCCTCACGATGTTTTCCTTGACCGTAAGAGCGTCGGATAACGTACATATAATTTCGAAAATTAGGAAAGACATTGGTACGTGGCGGGATTTGAATGGAGCGCCCTCCACATTGGAAAGCTACAACATTGAGTATTCCTCTTAATGATAAAATAATGACTGATTAGAGATACCTTGTACAATAAATTAAAAAATTGCAAAAATGCACTTTCATTCACGAACTTTTAACGTTCCGTGTTTTTACCGGGTAGAAGAGGCCAAACATCTGTTATCTCGGGTGACGAGCGCACTTCGGAATCAATGGAGTACAATAACTGTATATCAGTTGCTGGTGTCAATCATTGCCACTCTGTCATGGTCAGGCGTATTACTTACCATCAGGTGAGCGTCCTGGCCGTCCTGTACACTAAAACATAAAAAAAAATCGCCAGGCGCAAATATGTGAGAAGACCTGACACTGTCTTTAATACACAGACGAGTATAATCTGTTGTACCTGCAATATAATCTACAACAAAATATTTTTAGTGTGAAAACCAAAAGTCCTTAACAAGTTAAACACAACCCTTAATGTCTAGATCTCAAACCTGGAGACAGAATAATCCGCTTGGAAAATGTGAGAGAGAAATTTGAGTCTTTTAACACTAAAGTATTATTTCTTTAGTAGCACTCCAATTTAAAAAATTATAAATGACTCGCCGACAAGAAAGAAAACGCTTTGGTAACTAATCGGCGAACAAGCAAAAAGTATGTAGACCAAATTTTCCGTGTTATGATCCTGCAAAAGTTTTTTTTTCTTTAGGACCCCATGGAACCTTTATTGCAAGCGATTTGTAATACACGAGATTTTCTTTAGAATACACTCCCTAAAGCCATTTGTGCGAGTTCAACCACTCGCCATTGTTAAACCCAGATGAATGGTCTCGAATTAGTGACGAGTACAGCAGAAAAAAATTGTTCGCTCTGCCGCCTCGATATCATTGCGGGTTTTATGTTTAAATAATATTTTTGTTGGAAATGAATATGCTACATAATGGATAATTTACCACTAAACCGACCCTTGCCAACCACCTTACTCTGGAAGTACCAAACCTATCGTTAGTTGTTAAGGGACTAAGTAAACGACATAAATTAATATTAATTATTGTTTTACAGCCCGAAACCTGCTGAACAATAAACAAGGACCTGAAAACCATCATAAGCTAAACCCATGTTCTAGAATTCTATTCGATAACACATCACAAGTTGTACCTATTTATTTATTTTGTATTCATCGTACCTTCTTAACCTTTCGTGCTAATGAAACCGTATTCTCAAATCTGTATCTTTCTCTTTAATTTCAGCGTTTAATTAAGACGAAAAAGTCACTTTTCAGATTTAGGTGGACGTTTGCAATCGGTCTGCTGACGGGGCGCTCTTAATTTCTAAGCACCGTGGCAGTAATATTAAAGAAATACACTAATTAAACTGAAACAGCGAGTCGAGTTGTTGTGCTTAACTACAGATGAAATTGTAAAGTCAAATTACCAAAAACTTAATGTCTGATCCGTCGTGTTGCGCTAATTTTTTCCCGGGCTCGAACGGATTTTTCTGTAACAACAAACAACCGAAATTTCGATAGACACTCCACTCCATCGAATTTAAAGTTTGCACAATAGAGTTTCAGAAATGTTTTAAGGGTGTATATTCATTTTGAGAGGGGGATCAAGGGTGGGACGAAAGTTTTTGGGAGGGCTGTTGTTTTCGAATTATTCATGACTCGTTCGATTGATTATACTGTTTAGCGAAAATTAACTGTGCCATAGGCGACGAGTGGTGTAAAACGGCTTATGGGCCGAATTTATTGTATTGTTTGTAAGTTAATTCGCGTTATTGTTTTCAGAATGAATTTTAGTAGTTTATTAATTTGATTCTGTGTATGTGTATTAATTGGAAAAGTGCTCACGTTATTGGTGAAATTTGTCCAAAATAATCCTTTATGTGAAAACTAAATGATTGCTATATCAAACGATTTGAAAATATGCAAATCGAGACTTGAAACACGAATATATTTTTTTGTTAGTAGTGTGAAGTAATGTGGAAATATTATTAAAAAGAAATAGATATGCCTAATATTTTTTTTAAATGAAAAGGATCAAAGAGGGCTTAGATATAAAATCATCTTTTCAAATGTCATCTGTACGCAAATAAATTATTCAGTATATTTTCGATATATTTGTTCTGAAAAAAGAAGCAAAAAATATTGTTCCAGTATAATACTTAAGCCTCAGGCTACAACGTCGTTATTTTAGATACGCTCACAAAGGGACATTCACTATTTCATCTGACAGTGCTTCAGCGGATACATTTGAAGTTGAAAATCAGCCTTTAAATGGAGAAACGTGGGGAAATCTTTTAATACATGTATTCTTGTGTTATTTAAGATGGGTTACGGCTAAAGCCTAACTAGAACTATAGAACTAAAGTTACCGATATAGCCCGCCGTTGGAGACGACGTTGAAGACAGCGTCTTGGCAAGCGTAGCGTAGGACGCCCTCCAGCTTCATGGACCGACGACTTGCGATAGGTCACTAGTGAGAGCTGGATGAGAGAAGTGGAGGTCCGGGATATCTGGCGCAAAATGAAGGAGACCGACTTCTAGAAGTGAACTGCGATAGGTTGAATAGGAAGGCCAAAGACTTAGTCCGCTTTGTGATAAATGTACACCCTACACAAAAAAAGAATTTTCAGTCTGGCTTTGAAGACACCAAGGTTGTGAGTATCTGAAAACACTGACGCAGGAAGGGAGGTCCGGTCCCCTTGCGGAAGGAATCAGAAAAGACACCAATTTTTGATTGCGGATAAACGGGAAATCTACCACATGGGGTTGAAAGCACTCTGGACGTCTAGTGATTCGGTGCAAAAAGAAGATTGTGGTCTTCAATGTACTTGCGCATACTCTCCGAAAAGGACCTTATAAAATATCGAAAGATAGACAGACAACCTTAATGCCGGTGCTTAAAAAAATTAAGTTTGGTTTCAACGAGCTTACTAATGAGTTTCTTGGCACCTTAACATACTAAGTCCATATCGTTAACCTTATATTTAGCATAGCTGTCAAAAAGAAGAATAAAATGTCAACCTTACTTGTAAAGAAAACCGACACCAAACATTCTAAAGGCAATTGCAAACGTGTGTTTATTTCACTTCAACTCATAAGGAGCGCATTAAGTCGCTAATTTGAAAGTTAACCAGTTGACGAGCAAACATCTGGCTTAGGCGAATGTTTAAATTAACTGCTTGTTACGACTTCAGGAGTTTCCAAGTTATTTCGTAATTGTTGATGTCCCATTTAGGAAATGGAATACTTATCATAGTCAAGCTGTTGTAAGACAGTGTATTTACATTATATGATTAAGTCAAGGATAACTTGGATTTCAGTGCTTGCAATAGTATTATGCAGGCAACGCTGGGATTTAGAAAAATAAAAATCTGTTTACACTGAATAACAATGACCTACAGATTTTTGACGTCGTTCTGGAAATGAACGTTTCCGGGGGCTATTCAGGCTCTAAAAGACCTGAAGTCACTTCGACCTAAAAGATCTTTTGTGACTCGCTCCCCATTTTAGAGTTCGTCTAAAAGTTGGGCACTTTTCAGGTGACTCAGAATCCTGCCCAGCTTCATAGATTTGATGTCACTTGGGCATAAAAGGTAGTTAATGTTTCCCCAAGTTAATGTTTTTCTTCTGTTGTTGAGGGCCACAATTGCAAAAGGTTAGAATCAAAGTCAGAGTGCAGAAATACTAGTCTTTATCAACCTATCGTATTTTACTGCTGGACATACGTATCTTCCATCCCGGCCCCCCTATTTTCTCATCTTGCCTCCATCAGCGACCTTTTGCAAGTCGGTCTATGGGACGGAGGGCGTCCTACCAGGTCGCTTGACGTTGTCCGAGTGCCAACGAACACGATAAAAGCAATTCGTCATTCAATTGTTAAGCTGATGAGAGAACTACGCATTTCGCAGAACGTCTAGATTGTTCTTAATAATAATATTTCGTTTTATATTTAACAACTGATTATAATTGATTGTACATAGTATTGTAAACCTTTTGTATCATAAATCTTCGCTCGAATACCTACGCCCACGACGAACAGTCAAATCAATATTCTCTTTAAGTCCCACTTGTTACCTATCTCGCGCTGCTGTGTTTATTTTTATTTTTGGATCATAAAATCATAGTTTCTTTAATCATTCATTTTGGTTAAGGCGAATAGCCGATTTATGTTAACTATTATAGATTGGTTCGCGTGGAAATCTGAGTGTGGCCTTCGTTAATCTGTGGACTTAATAAGCTCTAATGACGATGTTGATACCTATTATGTGTTCACGTTGTTATTTCACTCAGGCAATTATTATTTATGAATTGTCAACTCATAAAAAAATTCGTCATATCAAACCCTACAGGAATTTGAGTGTCCTATCTCATATCGTTGCCCCGAGTGGCATTCTTTAATTAAAATACAAGCCCCTGAGAGTGTACCGGCCGAACGGAGCAAACGAGTGGCTCCAAAAGTCTAACACATTCCCGGAGTTCATTAAACTTTTTCCGTCCTATCGCATTTCGCCGTCATTCCAATCAAGATCCGCTCAATTTTTTAACATAATCACAGATCCAATAACGTTGATATTCGAGACAAGAACAGTGAGCGAGACAGAATAGGGAATTGTAATAAACGGTTTATCGAAGAAATCAGGGGAGGTCCCCTCGAGACACGGGAATTAAGGACTCCGCTAATGAGATGTTGATTGCATCCTCGCCCCGTTTGTCGCGCGCTTCTTTTGCATTAAATTCTCCTTTTTAATATTTTTTTTTCAGCCCGGGGCAACAGTTGAAATGCAGAATGCGTCTTCAACGGCTTTGTTGTCTGCCCCAGGAATTATGCAGATTTCATTAAACGCTTTTTCCCACTTTTTGTTGTTACAGTTTTATAGGAAGAAAAATTAAATAAACCGCGAATGAATTCATTTTTGGGTCGTAATTAACTTTCTCCTTCGAAAACATAAATGAGTTGAAAGTATATTAAAGTCAGTAGGGACATTAAATGGGACTTTCAAATATCATATTCAAACCATTTCATAAATTTCACAATGATTGGAGATCATAGTGGGGATCCTGCCGTATGCACAAATTAAATCTGATAGTACTGGTTGGTCGACTCGGGACTGAGTCGTTTAGGTAGGTACCACCGCAGTGTATCGTCCAGTTAAATAGGAGTGTTTTGCACTTCTATGTTTCGGCATAAGATACCTTCCATATATCGTCTCGGGTGAAGGGCGCAGAGCAGTGTTCACGGAAAAAAATACTAATTTTCTTCAAGACTTCTTCCGGTCTTTCCGGTTCTTACGGTGAGTGCACTGACCGTTACAATTTTCTGATTTAATGTTAATAATTTCATTAATTTTAATAACTGTTCGACAAAGGTCTCCCGCATTGTGCGCCAGATATTCCCGTCCTTTACTTTCGTTTTTCAGCTTGCACCTTCAAGTCGTCGGTTCATTGGGCCGAGGGGCGACCTACGCTGTTCTTGTCAAGACACGGTCTCCACTCCAGAAGTCGATTGCTCCAATGGACTTATGATAAGTTGGGAGTTTTACTTAGTTTTTTAACTCCGTTATAATGAATATATTTTTTGTAATAACTGTTTTATCAACAATTTAGCTGTCAACCATCTTCTGGACTCTGTAAAAAGATAAATAGTCAAATCATATAGTTTTTAAAAGTTCCATTTGTAAGTTAAAATAGGACGATTGCTTGTTGCCTCTACAAGCCAACAAGCAATCGTCCTATTTTAAGCCGGTGTAGATGACTTTCTCGAATGACTGCGTATTTTTTCTTCAATGGGCTCCCAACAAGACAGGCCGATATTGAGATAAGAGGGTCGTTGAGAGCGTATACCCTTTTCCAAACAGCGGAAAGCGCTCTCATTTCTACATTTTCTAAATACGAAGCGAAAAGGGTTATTATCTCGAAGCAAGATTTCGGATATCGTATCTCAATACATCCATAACAGGGTGGGGTATCCTTTGGGAATTGTTTAGAAAGAATGCCTAGCCCTAAAATCGTTGAAATTGTATATTGAGTATTTAATAATACCCAATTTACTACGAAATTTGTTAACAACAAAGTTATGTTTGCCAATAGTGGGAAGTGTTGTTACCCTTATTAATATTGTTCAGCGTATTGTTAAGTTTACAAAAATTAACGAACCGTGTGGTGTAATAGTTTAAAAGTTGACTATTACACCAAGTATCCGGGTACGAATCCTGTGCAGCACATAAAATATTCTGTGTTTGTATGGGTACGTTTAATATATGTATCATAAAAACAAATGTGCTTATCGGTAGTTTAGTACCCATGGTACAAGTAAGCTCCTTGGTTACATACATTGAGGTTAGATATTTTTTTTATAATAATTTTTCATCTAATGTTTACTCATTACCTTGCCTAACGAAGACATTTAGCCTAAAGTTATTCTTGTAGTTAAAGTAGGTAATGTGTACCAATGATTCAAAATTCACCTTGTAGATAAGTCATTGAATATTGTACTATATTTGTTCCAACTTCGGTACCCTTAAATTCGTGGTAACACGGTTCCCCTTTCCTGATTTAGAACACAATGAAATGCTGCGCAGGCAAGCCTGGTCCCTACGTTGAAACGGTATAGGCCGATTATGACATCATAGTTGAAAAAATAATAAATGTATAAACGAATAACAACAATAACTTCATTCACATAAGCTTTAAAAGTATATAAAATCCACGACTGCAATATGCACTAAGCCGAATACAGCTCATACAACTTTTTGCATTGCATAAAGCAAACACAGCATAAGGATTAACAGGAGTGTATACTACACATTACAGTTGAATGCTGCAGTTAGTACACACGCGGTTGTCTCAAGTGGACTCCCAGGCAGTGTTGCCACCTGAGTTTTAGAAAAAGAGCTTTTGTAAAGTCAAAAAGGGCTAAAAAGGGCTAGATTGAGTGTCAAAAGATTTTCTGTCCTAAAAATGCTGAAATAATCATGTCATGAAGCCGTTTTTTTAGCTCGTCTAAAATAATGTCATCATGATCGATGAAATAGCACAACAGTACCTACTTGTTAGCATGTCGAAAACTTCATATCTGCTAATATTTTCAAGTCAGTGAAAAAGAGCTAGATTGCTCTTTTCGGGCTAAATTGTTAAAAAATGAGTTCACCTACACTAAAAAGTGCTAAATCTAGCTACAAAAGGGCTAAGGTGGCAACACTGCTCTCAGGTAGGCTCATTTATAGTTTGAGTTGGGCCACAAAATGGAGGCTCTTCTTATTGTTGACATTCTGCTTAGCTAAATAATTGTTGTATTGGTTAAGAGTAGTGAATAAGTAGGCTCTTTATGGAACAATTTGTTATGATGCTTGCCATAACACTGAGCTAAGAGCAAGTGGCTCGCCTCGTTTATTGGTACACCTGATTTCAGAATGGTTTACAGTATAATTGACAGATTCATCATCATCATCAGCTCATTAAACATCCCCACCGAGGGGCACGAGCCTACCCGTATAGGGTGATTAGGTCTTAGTCGTTTACGCGGGCCCAGTGCGGATTGGACGACTTCACACAAAACTTTCGAATCTCTTCGCAGGCGTGCATGAAGGTTTCCTCACGCTGTTTTCCTTGACCGTAAGAGCGTCGAATAACGTACATATATTTTCGAAAATTCGAAAACACATTGGTACGTGCCGGGATTTGAACCTTAGCCCTCCCGGTAGGAAGGCAACAGTCTACACCATTGACTGAAAGACCTGTTTCTTGCAAAAGGTCACAGTTGGAGTCCTAATGAGGGTCTCAGGGAAGCTGGGATGCAATAAATTTCTCATATTAAAGTACGCATAGGATTTAACTTTGTGACTTCTTTCTAAATAAAAAAATGCTTTATAACCCACCCGAAAAGCGTGGCTAGAAGTGATTATTACAGCAAACCCATTTTAGATTAAATATCACATGTCAATATCATGACACGTTTACAAAATGGCGTTGTGTTTGTATATAATTACAAACCGCACGTTATTCAAAACAGTTCAGAGTTCAAGATTCGGGGTAACAAAAAGCGGTTAACCTTAGACGGTTATTTGTTGGGCAGGATAACGAAATCGTTTGATCAAGAGGTCGTAATTCAAAATATTGTGTTGTTGGCACCTTGCATTATTCATTTTGCATAAACTATATTCAATTTGAAAGACGTTGGTATGATGAAATTGATGAGTGATACCAATGATATTCTGTATATATAAAGGTAGATACGCCACCCGTGCCTCAAAAACGAACCGCCAAAGAGAATACAGTTTGTAGTCTTTTGTTTAGGTCAATGTACGCTCATTTAGAATACGTGTATGTGTGCTGTCGCTGCATTCGGAACACTTTTTTCGATTGTTTTGTGAGCATATCACGAATCTATACTTTTACGTCATTGAATGATACAAGCGCATTCAGAAAGCTCAAAATGGTAGACGTGTCGAATGCCCCATGTCTACGGTGTGTAAAATTAATTTTAAATTTAAAACTTGCAGTCAGTCGACCGTTATGATAAACATTCCGTGCATCCCCCTTGCCTGCAAAGTTATTTCGATTTACCGTGCTGTGGTACGTGTGTATTGTGCACCAGCCGTAATAATGTCACACGGCAAATTTTCACATTATCGGGCGTTCCGTATACATTGCAATGGTTATCGTGATCGGTCATGCAACACGAGCTCAGAAAGTGTACGTAATGTACGGGTAGATGTGGAGATAGAGATAAGGCAGGTTGCAACAGGACTGCTGAAATGTCTACGTAAATTATAGTGTCGCTTGTGAAGGTTTAATTTAGTAAAAACCAGATTTAAGATACCAAACATTTGTCATCTCGTGTGAGGGGCGCAGGCAGTGTTGCCAGAAAATAATGACAACTTACTGTTATTAATTTACTTCAACACTGCATCTGTCATGGTCAGACGTATCACTTACCACCAGGCGACCGCCCCGTTCACTTATGAGATAAAAATATTTAGAAGTTCTGAGAGAAGATCGGAGTTAGTTTAATGGTTAGTTTTGAAAATTGTTAATATATTTAAAGTACTAGCGTTTGCGTTTTATATATATATATATTATAACCTTATTCTCTTCCTTTACAGAATAGATATGGGAAGGTTTGACCGTAAATACCTTTAAATTATAGGGTATTGTGACACTCACCGCTTGGTGGGTGTCATCATGCCCTATAATTAAAAGGTCAGAAAACATGATTTACCATGCCAAAAAAGCGGAACATAAGTGGCACAATTTCAAAGGCAAACTCTCAAAACTAATACGAGGCGATACTTAAATCAACAAGAAGTACCGCGGCTCCGGCAACACGTTTCCCGCTGACTTGGCCAAATTCATAGCGGTACGAAGTTCAGTTATTTTTCACTGTACGCCTCGAATACTGTGGTGCCTGAAATAGAACAGAGCCAATTGCAACTGGATACGACGTGACTGCTACCGTTAGAGAGTTCAACTTAAAAATGCACTATGTGTATCTTTTGTTTAGGTAGGTAGCGATCGAATTCGTCTTTTATTTGATCTTTTGCTTTCTTATTTTCGGTTTTTACTCTTACAATAATAAATAAAGACATCGTATCAAACAGGACAGGACTTTCCACAAAGAGACCGGGTAAGGCGTGGGCGACGTGGTTCACCGCTAGTGTTGCCAGGTGTCCCGATATGCGCGGGACGACCCGATTTTCAGTTTTTTTTCTTCTTTAATTAATCGGTATATGAAGCGTCCCGATGGGACGCATTCTCAGATCCATATATATATATATACGCTACATAACTTCTACTAATTACATCAGTGTCAAATTCAAAATGGCACGTCATCAGCGTCACATCACATTTTTTATTCTTACCTATCCCGATCTGTAACCTCAAATCCCGATTTTTTTGGCCTCGTGTCCCGATATAAAACAAATCGGACCTGAAAAGACTAGTCACCGCCGACGACGGTCTCAGGGGCCTCGGAGGCCCGCAAACGCAAATATAGATACAATTGCTCATCTGGTATAGCAGCAAATAATTTTAAAACCCGGCTGGCATGTATATGTTAAACGAACGACTACATCCGCTAATCGTAAAGAAACACAATGTCAATTTAGCTTTTTTATAAATAAAAATTAGAGAATCATATTTTTTCCCGCAGCTAAATCCGTCCTCTTGCGTCATCCATCAGGAGGTGCCGCAAAATACTCGTATATCTTGCCTTCATTAAATTTAGGTCTTGCCACGCCACTGTTCCACACAGCATGGCTTTATATAGGAAGATTCGAACGTAACCCTTTACGCGGACTCAAAGCGGACTTAGGGATATCATCATGAACGTATTTTAAAAGCCTAAATGTATGTATTTTTCAGACTCTAACTTTCCTTCAAAAGCTGCCTTGCTCTTTACTTGGGTTTATATTTTTCGGACATATAACCGATAAAATGAAATGAAAATGAAAAGTGTTTATTCAGTTTAGGTCCTTAAAGAATACTTATGAATGTCAAATGAAGCTACCACTGATGACCAACTATTGCCTACAATATGATTCACGAAAGATGACCACTGCGTTGAAGTATTTTTTTGGTTCCTTGTGTTTTGTTCACGCTTATGACATTTTTTAATATTTCATAATTATATTGTTTGACTGTCATTAAAATAGCCAAAAAATAAGTTTTCTCGCGGCGAAGCAAAGTAATTGCAGCTGGACATTTCTAGTTTTATTTATTTTTTGTTTTTGAAACATTTCTTGTTTTAATAATTCACACAGCTTCACACAGCTCTATCAGCTCTGTGTCAAAAGAGTGAGATTGTACACATATATGAATTATGTTTAAATTGATACTGAAATGTTTTTCGGTAAAACGACACTAAAATGGGTTTAGGATTTGCGCCCATGTGGTTTCAGGAGATTTTAGAGGCAAATAATTTCTATGTTGCAAAGAAATTTCTGGTTTTCTGCGGTGCTAGGTCGCTGCTGGAATTCATTTCGTACGTAGTTTTACCGAGCGGAGATAGAACGATGTATATGTCCAATATAATAATACATTTAGAGTATTGTTGGCGTTGCTTTTATCAAGCAGTGCATCCGGCAAATACGCGGAGATGAGGCTGACTTTGCTTTCTTGAGAAAACGGTACGGAAAAGTTGCTTGATGGCGTATATGCATTTCATCAAACCATTCTAAAGATGTTTCTAGAGTCTGCGCTTTTTATAAGCTTTTATTTGAGTTGCGTTCTAGTAGTTTATTAAGAACTTTTTTCCAAATAAAAATTTGTACCCAATTCTTCATACGGAATAGGGCGAATAAAAATAAATGTAAAAAATATATAACCGAAGTCACGAGGAGCGGTGGTAGCAAATATGACCGTAATTCAGTTTATATTGGAATTAAAAAACATACAGGGATTTCCTATAATTCCGAGATTTATCAATGTAGTATCCCATGCAAAATCTAAGAGTTTATCGACTTGAGTGTGACTGTGACCTCTGTTATATAGGGCAGATTGAAAGGACAATGTCAACTCTGGTCAACGAGCACATACTGTGTTTATTAACCAATTAACCGGTACTCCTATATGAAACCCGTACAAAAGATTTTCAATTATTCTGGGCGTAGGGCGGGCAAAGGGTGAAGTGCCTGTAGTATGAACAAGCGGTGAAATTCAACCCACGTGCGTGTCTCTAGGATAAGTCGTCTTATTGTTTGCTCAAGGACCTCCACTTTCAGGCTAGCAACAAATGTGTGAGGACAATATGTTTTGTCGGTAACTTTCTAGGTTTTTTGTACAACGTAATAAATATGGCTAGAGAGTGGCGATGCCAAACACGGTTTTTACGTTAATGCTACTTATGTTTCTAGTTCTACGTTAAGTTTTATATAGTTCAGCAACTGGTCTCTCATACCAACGTCATCAAAAATAAAAAAAATACGAGGCGAACTTAATAAAAATATTATTAATATGACTAATTTTGGGGTAAGTTTATAGAAAATGCTTGAAATAATTTCGTTTAAGTCACTTATTTATACATACATACATTCTTAGAAATAAAAGTTTAATTGCCTTTTATTTTTCAAAATTTCGTTGCAGCTCGAGGTTTATGAGAGGCGGGATTTATTAATCTAGGACACGTTTAATGTGTTACCATAACGTTACTCATAATTTAATATTCAGATTTTTTAACTTAAATTGTAAAGTTCCACAGGAAAACACCCCTGTCACGCAAGGGACCCTTGTAGTGTAACAAATGCTTATCCAAATTCCAATAATATGATCTTCGTTGCGTCCACAATAGCCAATTCAGCTCGTTTAATATTCAATAAGTAATACGTACAAGTATTGGGGCAAGGGGTGTGGCATTCGTGTCACGTCGCGCGCGTCCTAACATCTGGATTGTTTCGTAACGCGATGTAGCGCACCAGTTTGTTTTTAAGCCGGCATGTCTACGGGCAAGGGTTGACACGGAATCCTTATAACCTCTTTAGTATTTCACATGAGAGGTAAAGTGTTAAAGGCTGATTTGTTGGTTCTTGAGTTATAGGTATCCATTTCTGCGACTGTGTTTCCGGCATTGCAGTCAAATTTGCCGACAAATATTAAATTTTCTATAATTTTCCGCGTCAGCATTAAAGCGGCTTAAATAATTGTCACCATTACTCTTTCCGCGAATACTATTAGTAATTTAATTTTATAATTTAAAAAGTCACATGATTCGGCTGAGAACGGTTGTTCTTCATTCAACCTAACAATTTTTAGGTAGTGCCATCTCACACCCGCTTGCCAAGCGTGGAAACTATAGCAAAATCCTTCGCTATGACGGAGTACGCTTAAGTCTAGCAGTGAATGACATTGATTTAAGTATATAGTAAAAGAAGTTACGCTTTTAATGTGGCCTTAAAAACTGAATTTCAGAGTGTGTATCCAGTAATCTGACTCTCTAACGGTGTTGGAAATCATCATAAGGCAAACTGCGCGCGCACGCCTGCAATGAGATTCAAAGGTTGTGCGTGAAGTTGGTCAATCCACTGGGCCCGCGTGGACGACTTAGGCCTATATACCCTTTAAGGGTAGGCTCTTGCTCCTCGCCAGGGACCCTTAATGAGCTGATGATGATGATGAGTCACCGCGCAGACGAACATAATACTCGGTATCCCTTGGGCCATATTAAATGAATGTACTAACTGTATTAAAAATAAGAAATGTTTTCATGACCAAATAATTTATTGTTTTATTGTGTTAACCCTGATCCAGCTGTAACGTTGGGAAGTATTCACGAGACTTACGTGCCGACTGAATGGGTCGTATGTATCCACTGCGCTGAAAACTAATGCTCTGTGTTTTACAATTCCATTTTGCAGTCTCTTAAGTAATCATTATTATTTACTGTAGTAGAATAACTTGAATCCTATGAAGCAGACGTGTTCATAGTATAATATAGTTCGTTGTTACATTTCCATTTTGGTAATTTGGACAGATAATGAACTTGCAATTTGGGATGGGTGAGCTACATTTATCTTTGGATAGTAGCGAACGATCACCATTTTAAGACAGTAGCCAGAAACAAATGATATTACGTGCCTAATGAAGCACGGTGAAAAAAAATTATCACTTTGGTAGTCAACAGAAATAAAAATAATAATAAAAAAATTAAAAAACACGCTTTTATTACGTAATAAAAATTTTAAAAACTAAAAGTCACGCTTTCTTAATGAAAGAAACCTAAAAGTGTTTCTTTTTAAAATTTAGAAATAAATTAATAAACAATACATACATGGTATTATTGTGAAACAAATGTGTGTAGTAGTCAAGTGCGCTAATATATGGAGCTCCCCACGGTTGAAATATCAGTTCTCAAGAAGCGATTCGTAATGACGTTTTTTAGATAGTCATTTATTGTCATCAGATCTCAGAGCGTGTGCAAAATTTCATCCTAATGGAAGTCCGGGAAGTGGGTCAAATTATGATTCCAGGATTTTCTTACATAGTTACAAATGTGAAGCTAATAAAAGCGTGTTAAAAAGATGACTGTTAGAGACAGGGCACTTAGCAAATAACAATTTGATTTTAGCAAATAGCATAAAATCATATTTAAAATTAAATCTGGATTTCCTCGAGGGGACTGAAATATGTGGTACTTTGTTTATTATACGAAGGAATTTATTAAATATTTGAAAAATATAGTCCCACTGGTCCGTTGCAGTTTGCCAGAGCCTCATTTATTGTTATTGCAACTGGTATTGTTTATCAATCAAACATTTCCTTTTTGTTTATAGTTGAAGTTTTGAATATCTGTTAGTTAATAGGTGAAGTTACAGGTTGTTGGCAAGAAAGCAAATATCGTGTAAATACTATACGTTGTCAAAGCAATTTATAAAGTAATGTTTATAAAAATAAATAACTATTTAGTTGCGTTGTTACCAACTCAAACATCTATATTTCTTTGAGTAATTTCATCTATTGCTGTAATATCCCCTTTGCTGTAGTTATCAACCCGCAGCTGCAGTTCCGAAATGCATAATATTACCGTTGCAACTTTTCAAGAGCACACACAACGGGCTCGTGTGTTTGCGCCTGCAAGTTCCTGTATTTCAATAAGCACGATGGCGCA
Organism: Leucinodes orbonalis; assembly: GCA_019425675.1. Lineage (NCBI taxonomy): Eukaryota > Metazoa > Arthropoda > Insecta > Lepidoptera > Crambidae > Leucinodes > Leucinodes orbonalis. Next base: position 37,859 of record PQWD01000115.1, read on the forward strand.
GCCGCGGGTTAAACTAGTTGGCACGATTTTTGCATCGTGATCTCCGTTGAAAAGGCTGCAAAATTGCCGTGAGGGAAGTACGTAACAAAGTGAGGATGAAAGTTAGGCCTGTTACTAGCGCCCAGTCACCGAAGCTATTCGAGCGTTGCTCTGTGGAGTTTTTAATTTCGTTCCGCAGCCACTCGCGGCAAACCTCGTTACAAGTTTAAATTGGCATTTCTCGGAGTAATGGTTAGACGCCAGTGGGCAACTTCCGCCGGTGTCTCCTTCACTTGGCGGGGTAATTCTTATTTAAAATGTATGAACGCCGGCTCACACCGGTGTTTTGAGGAAAAATCGAGTGTTTAGGGTTATAAGCCGCCTCGGGCTACTCCTCGCCCGCGCTGTACCGTAACCGACTTAAGAGTTTGGAAACTTAATTTGTAATTATATAGATAATACATTTTGATATTCTGAAGCCACGGTAGCAAATCTTGATTGCGTTTCATCAAACTTTCGTCATTATATTGCTTTGTGCACAAAGGCCCTTAGTTTTTTGTTGTTTTAATTCTATTAGGTTCTAATACGCATAAATTCCATCTTTTTTAGTTGTGCGTGGGTGGCAGTGTAAACTTAAATTACCATCAGTTTTGCTCGTATATTGATTAAAACCCTATAGTATAAAAAAATAAACAAAAAAATAATAAAACAAAAATTATTGATCCAAAACAAATAAAAGCTATATTATTATTTTTTAATTAAAAAGGAACCGCCTTCAAAAAATGAATGATATACGTCACCTCTATTTTAATTTTGAATAAGAAAAACCATGTATTAACGGTAGTGATATAAAATAATCATTAACTTGTTAATATAAACGTAATACTTATACTTTTTGAAGTCGGTGCCAAACCAATTTTCAAGAGAACGACGAACGCTGTTTCATTTATTTCTTTAGATGCCCGACCGTCTCTTTTAAAAGTGTTTGATGTTATCGCTGTGACACGTTGTATGCATAATTGCGATAACTTCTCTGCAACCTTCAGCGAATGCAATTGCAAGTGCTCACTGGTGTGCAAGCGCTAAGCTTGAGGAATGATTGGTTTAATATTTAGTCGTATGGTTTTCTCTAAGTAGTAGCTTTCATTTTGGTTTTGTTGGTTTGGCACCGACTTCAAATAGTATAAGTAGGTATTACGTTCATATTAACATGGTTTTTCTTTATCCAAAATTAAAATAGAGGTGAAGTATATAATAGAAATTATTTTATTCTTTTCAGTTAATTTTTTGAAGGCGGTTCCTTTTTAATTAAATAATAATAATATAGCTTTTATTTGTTTTGGATCAATAATTTTTGTTTTATTATTTTTTATTTTATTTTATTTCATACTTTTTAGTGATAGGTTTGTAATTAACTTTAGTGATGATTTCGTTACCTTAGTTCATAAAGTGAATTAGTGATAGTTTTTAGGGATAATCTTTGTTGCCCGGTAAATTTATTTTTCGTTTGATAAGTTTTGCAATCATGGCTTTGACAAATTAGTTACTATTTGGTTTGCCTACGGACCTAGGTAAAAAATGAAGGGTGCATTAAGGAATAGTCGCGCAAGGGAGAACGAAACTATCGTCAGCGTGTTGCTCGTGCTTCAGAAACAGATGAGCACAAAGAAGTTCGCTTATCAAAACATCGTAAAAACACTCATTCTATTAGGCTCTCCGAAACAATTATTCATATATTTTTAAAACATTCCAGTCTCTCTCCTGATGGTTAGTGAGACGCCTGACCATGGCAGAGCGGCATTTAAGGAACCAACAACTGATAAATAGTTATTATTCTCCGTCAGTGCTGCACTGCGCCTAACACCAGAGACAACAGATGTTAGGTCTCTTAAACCCGGTAATTTTACTAGCTACAGTGCCCTCATCCCGAAACACAAAAGTGCGTAATACTTTTGTTTCACGGGACGATATCTGGCACTGCGGCGGTACCTAATTAAACGACTCAATATCGAGTATACCACCTAGTAAACTTATTCTTAGTAACTTATACAGGCCGCGTGTACCCTTATGATAAAGATGGTAATGGCTATAGGCTATATATAATTACACTGAGTGCAGTAAGAGCAATAAGGATGAATGTTTTATAAAACCACAGGGTTTCTTTTCCTACTGAGAGCTTCGGCTGCATGCGCTGCGTAAACAGTTAAAGTATCGTAAAAGTCATGTACAACAGTATTGTTCCACTTTAAAAGTTCTAAAAAAAGTCTGCGACAGCATGTGTCTATCTTTCAAAGATAGCCCACTATAACCTTTTTATTGCTAACCAAATTTGTTCTAAAATAATGCATTGTTTGCGAAGGTGTTTTCATAAACATCATATTAATTCTTATCCAAATAAAAACGGTATTTCATGGAAAACAAAAATACTGTTTACATCAATCGAATTAAATTAATATCTTAGGAGATATCGCAGTTTTAACACACCTATATGAACGGATTAGCGGGTCAAAGTTAGCGTTAGCACAGAGTTACTATATTAATTAATAATAAAATTAAAACACTAAAACTTTCTCCTGAATGTAACAAATACTTTACCGAAAACCGCATCGAAATTGCTTCAGCCAAACGCGAGATAATCGCGGACAAACATATATACATACATACTAACAGGTCAAACTGAGAACCTCCTTTTTCAGTCGGTTAAAACAATAAGGGATGATATTGGCCCTTTGGAACATAACCAGTACAGAAATCGAGCAAACGGCTCATCTGAAGGGAAACGACTCCACCGTCCATGTTCATTTGCTATTGTAAACGATAGGGCACTGAAATGCGTTGCCGGCCTTTTAAATGGGAATACGCTCTTGAAAATGTTAATATAATAAAAGATCATGGTCATATAGCCTTCAAGGTTGCCTAGTGAATTAGTGCTGTGAGAGACCGTTTTTTTTTATCGTTAGCAATTGAGCAAAGAAAACGCCTGATGGTAAATTATAGAATCATCACAGATAATATAACAATACGATAGAATCACGTGGTGTTGCCGACTTTAAACAATTGAGAGGGATATAGTCCAAGCCCTCTTGACAACATTATCGTGATACATCGTTACAGAAGCTTCGGCCCTTTACCCACTCATGTGCGGTGGACATGTGGTGTTAGTCTACGTTCATTAGTCCACAGGATGTATCAAACAATGGTGAGATTGGTTTCAGTCCCGAATAGTCCAGAATTACATACACATAAAGTCTAAATATTTTTCTATTGCTATATTCCCCGATCCGATTAATCTCTTACAAACAGTGTTGAAACGAAAATTTTCAGTTTTACATTTCTATCAAAGTTCAAAGTCAAACAATTACTCTGATCAAAGTAGATTAAAATTGAATATTTTCTTCTAGGAATAATACTTTAAATATAGATGAGTGGGTATTGACCACGTTACGTTAGAATACAATAAATAGTTTTTTAATACCTCCTAAGAAGCTAATGGATCGTACGAAAAGTGCCATTATGATTTTCAAATGCTGCGAGCTTACAATATAATTTATACATCTTTTGTGTCTTTTAAAAATATTTCTAATCTATCCAATCTAAACAAATCAAAACGCAATCGTTCTGGCATTGACCGTGGTTTATTTCAAATTAAAAAAGACTTTTATTTAAACATATAATGCCTGAGATGTAATTTGTACTATCTACTTGTTTAACTTACACAAGTAAAATTATATTGAAGTTTCGAATTGCAGAGGCAACCTGTAAGTCAGCTATATTAATTAATGACTATGCCACAGACATCTGGTTATATTAGCCATCCAATTGGATGCCTAGGCCGATAGTTGTTTGAACTAAAATCGCTCGATGTTTAACAACTTGGTTGATTTGGTCTATTGATAGTTAGCCCTTTTGAAATGACAATTCACAATTCTTTATTGCATACCACATGAAGTTAAAAGGTGTACATTTGTAATAACAGTTCACATGTGGACCCTGAAGGGCACAACAACAATACATTTTACTTTTAAAAACATTTACAAAATATGTTGTACATGCAAGATCAATAACAAAACAAATTAAAATAAATTCACGAATATATTTAAGAGTAATTGTATTTATTTAGTAGTAATTTCCAAGCTTTTAAATAGTTATAGTAGCTGCATCGACCTTAACTCTGACTCTGTCAGCAGACTACGTCAAGTTGTGTATGATGACGTTGGAGCAAATATGTAATATAAGGGTAATTATTGAACTTTGTTTTGTGTTTACATCGTTTTTATTGTTAATTGTTGTTAAGGATTTATTTTGCATGCTGTGTTCGCCTTTAATTGTTTAGCACACTTTTATTTTTGTATATTATCATGTGTTCATTTTTGTTGTCATAGTGTTGCCTAAATGTTGGCGAGCCTTAATAATAAAAAAATAAAAAATAAATAAAAATATAGTATATTTTTATTGATTATACCTTTATGAGTAATCATTTAAATATATTATAAATCTATTATAAACAATCATTTAAATTCAGGTAATAAAAATACTTGTACTGATCGGATTGAACATAATTAGTGATCTTTAATATAATTCCCTTTTTTGATTATTAATTATTAAAATATTTTTGATTCCAGAAATTCATTTATTATTTAATAACATTTTTCTATTAACATTACTTTCAATTTGTTTATAAATTTAGAATAGTTTTCCTCGTCTTTAATTGTATCTGGCAATTTGTTGTAAATTCTTACACACATAGAATTGGGGCCCTGGCATTGACTGATCAAGGCTGAGCCAAGTGATTCAACTTTAGTTCTGCTTTTGTACTGTAGCGCCATATATAAAATAGATATGGCATCAGCAGCGTAAACAGTGAATGTTATGGCTTGATTTTCTCTTGCTTTTCTGCAATTATAAGTAAAATGAAAGTGGTGGTTAAAATAATTATCAAACTTGAAAAACCCAAATAAAAGTCATTAAATGACTAAAAAACGATCAGACATCTGGTTAAGCGTTTAGTCAACGACATGCCTAGTTGTTCTTTAGCCATTAAGTTGAATGGCGGCGTTTAACGAACGGCCTAGACGTCCAATAAGATGGGTAATTTAACCAGATTGGTGCGACATATATATTTCTTCTCTCTTTTCTCTGTTGCAGTCCACTGCTGGAAATAGACCTCCCCCAATTTGCGCCAGATATCCCGGTCCGTCCATCGAACTGGAAGTCGTCCAACGCCACGCTTGCTAAGACGCGGTCTCCACGCCAGAACTCGTCTGCTCCAACGGCCATCGGTTCTGCGACATACGTGACCAGCCCACTGCTACTTCAACTTGCGCGTCCGGCAAGCTACTCGTATGTCGGTAACTTTAATTTGGTAATCATATATCTATAAATGAATTAATATAGGTTGTTTGAAATCCCCTGTTAAGGTTCTAATTCAATAAGCTTGAACAGTGCAAAAACAGAATGTTCCCCTTCACACTAATAATAGACCCGCATGGAAAAGAAAAAGAAATGAAAACATTTAAGCGACATCTTTTTAGAAACTTGAATCACAGATTACTTAAAGAGTGGTACGACGTTGAAACTCAGATTAAATCTTTCTTAGGAAAGTGCTTGCTGAATCATTAAAAGGTCATCACTAAAGGTCTTAGTACTAAACGTGCAACTAATAGTTCTTTGTAATGTTTCAACCTTTAAAGTCGTTTGCTTCATCACTGGGTAATACTAAGAATTATACATAAATGCTGTCTCAGCTATTTACTACGCTCATATTTCACATTTAAATCTTGGTCTTGAAATATGTTAGGTAGGACCTTACGCCGTACTAGATATACATGGAGTTTGAAAAATAGTATATATTATCTGTGATATATCTCAACACACAAGGCTTACAATGCTGAACTCAAAACGACGCGTTGCTGTGCCGGTATACTGATCATTGACGGTATCTTAACTCAATAGTAATTGAAGTTTTCACTAACAACTGTATAATGAATAATTTAAAAAAGTATTGTTAGCTAATTCATCATCAAAAAGTTGGACATAGCTGGAGATATCTCGATCGCATCTAACTTCCATCACCGATTTGCAGCAAATTATAGTATCATCAAGCCGGAGGCTTACCAAGACTCGATCTCCAGTCTTGAACTCGTCTGTATCAATGTCAGTGTCCTTTCACATATTATAAAATGAATTTTTCGAGACCCTTAATCCTGTTGAGACCCTTAGTCCGTAGGTTTCTAGCGAAAAGGTTAGACGACGTCAAAGGTGACTGGAGATCTGGCAGCTATCTTTGATAAATAATTAGTGTAGCAACCCTAAGGGTCGGTGAGCGTCGGTGGCTCAATGGTGTGGATTGTCGCCTTCCTACCGGGAGGGCTGAGGTTCAAATCCCGGCACGTACCAATGTATTTTCAAATTTTCGAAAAATATATGTACGTTATCCGACGCTCTTACGGTGAAGGAAAACATCGTGAGGAAACCTTCATGCACGCCTGCGAAGAGATTCGAAGGTTGTGTGTGAAGTCGTCCAATCCGCACTGGGCCCGTGTGGACGACTAAGGCCTAAACACCCTATACGGGTAGGCTCGTGCCCCTCGGTGGGGACGTTTAATGAGCTGATGATGAACCCTAAGGGGGAATGCTGCCAGTATCTTCGGAACCTTGCCTTAAGGAATTCTTTTAATAATATTTGTAGGTTAAAAAAAATTTTTTTAGGTTTTAGATGTGTAATGTATATTGATTGTCTTCTTTTATGTCTATGTAAGTTATTGAAATAAATTTAGATACATCATATTGTAAATAAACACACTTTATCCCCTTTGACAGGCACCATTACAACTTGCTGTTCCACCGAGCTTTGTCGGCGTTACCTGAATCATATCTAATGTCGTTATATTACACATGAATTTCTTCACGGTTTGCCTTTGAGGTTTAAAGCTAAAATGAATTTTCAGTAGTCATTTCATTATAAAATATTACAGAGAGTCGCTTATGTGCAAGAGGCATTCTTTTCACATTTAAACCTAAGAGTGACCGCATTCCTAAGCATGCAGACTTTGCAGTTGCGTTTTCAACGACAAAAAGGGTTTTTTTTACAACAAACGTTTTAATGTTTATGAAACCTCATGTGGTTAACGCGGAGGTCATACGGAAAAGTGCCTATTATTTTTTAAACGTTTTCATTTTTTATTTCAAAAGTAATTTTCATTATTTTATCATTTTTTATTTCAAAAGTTATAACCAGTAAAGTAGGTTATATACCCAGTGATTAGTGGCTACTATCGCTTTTATATTGAGACTAGCTTTTGCGTGCGACTTCGTCGCGTGGAATAGTTAGTTTGGCCTAACGCTCTCTTTAATCTCTTCTTAGTTTATATAGGTGAGTTAAAACTGCGATATCTCATAAGATATCCATTTAAGTTGAATGATGTAAGAGCAATTTGTTTAAAATGAAATACTTGTGATAAATAAAGTATTTATTTGAATAAGTATTAATATCATATTTATGAAAACAGCTTCGCAATGATGCATTATTTTAGAAAAAATTAGCAAAATATGTTATAGGGAGCTAACCTTAAAAGTTGGACATAATTATGTTGTCCACCGTGAGCGTCGGTGGCTCAATGGTGTGGACTGTCGCCTTCCTACCGGGAGGGCTGAGGTTCAAATCCCGACACGTATCAATGTGTTTTCGAATTTTCGAAAAATATATGTACATTATCCGACGCTCTTACGGTGAAGGAAAACATCGTGAGGAAACCTTCATGCACACCTGCGAAGAGATTCGAAGGTTGTGTGTGAAGTAGTCCAACCCGCACTGGGCCCGCGTGGACAACTAAGGCCTAAACACCCTATACGGGTAGGCTCGTGCCCCTCGGTGGGGACGTTTAATGAGCTGATGATGATGATTATGATGTTGTCCGGACTTTTTTGTAGACCTTCCAAAGGGGAACAATACTCTCATACATGACTTTTGCGAAAATTGAACCGTGTACGCAGCGGAAGCTCCAAGTATGAAAAAATCCCCCCGATTTTGAAACTTTCCTCATTACTGCTCCGCTTCTATTTCTCATAGCGTGATGATAGCCTTCCTCGATAAATAAGCTATCTAACACTGAAAGTATTTTTCAAATCGAACCAATAGTTCCTGAGATTAGCGCGTTCAAACAAACAAACTCTTCAGATTTATTATATTAGTATAGATTAGTTACTAAGAACTTGCAATCAATACTACAATTAAATAACGTAGTGCAGTTAAACTTAATGTGCAGTTTCTGTCGCAATACTTCAGAATTTTATTTTAAGTGTTAGCAAGGCCCACACTTATTAAAAATTGGTATTTTATTGTTAATTTGGTATATTGGAATAGATATATTGACATACGTACATGTAATAAAACCCTTTTTTATGTAAAATATTATTCGCGGCTCATCCGCGGTTCCAATCGTTATTGAGTCTATCTTTGTCTAAAAGACTCTGAATCGTTAATACATATTTTTGGTTTCTGCTATTAGTTTGAAATATGAAAAGAAATTCATTGCGTCGGTTAAGCGAAGTCCAGACCGTCGGGTGTTGTAAAAACCAGCATTATATCCCACCTCGCCAAGGGTCAGTTAACTTTTCTATTTAATTCTATTCCCGGTGTTCCGTGAATAGATAAAACAAGTAAATAAACATTTCAGTTTAAAACTTGCTTCATGCAGCCACTGGGGCCTTAAGTTCTTTCCAGTGTTACTCAGCGGTCCCCGCGGGTCCCGTCTAGCTTCACTGGCTTCCTGCTTTGAGATGCAGCGGCGAAGTATCGCACTAAATCGTACTTCATAGCCGTTTTACCAGTAGCATTTAATGTTAGTATTATTAAATTAAATAGTATTAAAGTTGTGTGTGCGTTCGCAACTTAGTTTTTTTTTTTGAAGTTGTTAAAGCCTTATCCTTACTTTAGGTCTTTATTATTTGTTCTAAGCTTTTTTCGGTTAGCTTAACTTTTAAAACAGTTGTTCCCTATTTAACTCAGGTAGACAGTGAATCTATGTGTTCAATATAACACACAACACTTAGCAAGCAAGAGCATAATATTGGTACATTTTAAAATCATACCAGGCGGTCTTTTCATTATCGTAGCGATCTTTCAGCAAATCAGCATAACGAATAAGATGGCGAGTAGTTCCAGTATGCATGTAAAAAAACCAAAAAACAATTTTGGAATTGAATCTACAAGAATATATACAAGCACCCACTGAAAGCCACAGGTCTTCCCATAGAGCATACCTATGGGGTGAGCGGGCCGAAACCCACCACGTGGGCCCAATGCGGATTGGTTGGTGATAACGAATACCAACCTAAGATAGTATCCGGAATCGACGGTATCAAGTAATTCAGCCAAACTCAAACTAGGAAAAATCGCACAAAGCGATGATGATGATTCCCGCGGTATTCAAACCCACGACCTCCAGATCACGCAGCCGAGCGCTGTGCACACTAGACTATGGCAGCACCTTAATTTACATAGCTTCTTATTTTTACTATGCTAACGATCGTCTTAAAATATAAAGTCATCATCAACAGTTCCCACCGAGGGGCACGAACCTATCCGTATAGGTGATTTAGGCCTTAATCGTCCACGCGGGCCCAGTGCGGATTGGACGTCTTGACGCACAACCTTTGAATTTCTTCGTAGGCGTGCGCAGGTTTCCTCACAATGTTTACCTTCACCGTAAAAGCTTCGGATAACGTACATATAGTACGTACGAGTAATTATATTTAAACTTAGACCTGTGTGCCTGTGTGCGAGTATGTGCTAATGGGACATTAAAGGTAATGGCTCAGCCATTGGAAGGGATCTTATGCGTCGTATGAATTTTGAATTTTGCATTTATAAACCGTAATTTTTGTAAGAAAATAGTAACATATGCTTTTTGAGAAGGTTATTTGGAAGAGAGCGTCAGTGGCTTATTGGTGTGGGCTGTTGCTTTCCGATCTGAAGGCTGCAGGTGTCAACTACGCCACGTGCAGTTCATTTGACTTTTCGAAATTATATGTATGTTTAATCTACGCCCTTACGGTGAAGGAAAACATCGTGAGGCAACATGCGCTCGCCTATGGAAAGGTTGCGCATGATGTCGGCCTATCCGCACTAGGCCCGCGTGGAAGACTAATGCCTATACACCCTTTAGGGGTACGCTCGTACCCTTTGTGGGGACGTATAATGAGATAATGATGATTCGGAAGAGGTCACTATTTAGTGATAAGATTTAACTGTACCCGTTCCCAACCTAAAGTCTTTTAAGTGTTTCACTTGTGAGTGCAATCAATATTTTTTTATCTCTTTATGAGTATTTACCTAAGGTTAAGTCACCATTTACTAATTAGGCCGGATAAATAAATATATCCTATTTTTTTTTGGAAATAATAATACATATTATACAAAGAAAATACCCAGACCATTACAAACAGACATGTTCATTCACACAAATGTTTTTACTGCCCGAGGATTGAACCCGGAAATCTTGGTGTTGCAGCCGACATCTCAACCGCAACACCAAATGGGTCGTTAAAATATCTCTTGCATTAAAAACCTGGTTATGCATAAATTATGTTACTTATCAACTTAACAATATAAGAATTTCGCTGGTATGAATCTCCGAGTCAGCATAAAGTCACAAAACTAACCATTTCATAGGAAACGGGTGATTTGATTGCTTGAAAGTGGACCTTACGCAGACCGCTTACGATTTTATCCTTGTCAACCCTTGTATAAATTGTAGTACAATCGTAAACGTAACCCGCGGGTCAGCAAATGTCTCGATGAATGGAACGCACCAAAGAAATGTGGAAGTCGTTATAATAAATTCATGCGCTTACATGGTTATTCGATTTGCCTCTAAATTTGAAATGAACAGTAAAAGGACGGCTACAGATGACAAGGATATTTCTTAGGTTCCGTAGATGTTATAAATGTGTTATGATTATGTAAGACGTGTGTATATGTGTTACCAGTTGGGGTTACATTTCTTGCAAGAGCATAAGATTACTCGTAGTAGGTACCTACCTTAAAAGTAGAAAACTCTTGAAAAGGTCAATCATTTCGATTATGTTTAACGACCACAATAATTGCAACGTATTTCTGTATATTTCTACAAAAACTCAAACCATGACACTAATAAAGTGTCAATACAATATTTATTGAAACAACTACATATTGTTTGCGTACAGTACAATTTTTTGTTTATAATCACTTTATTGTATTGTGTGGTTCAAACCCAGAGGCTTTTTGGTGAGTTGCTTAAATCTCAAGCCTTAAAATGAATCAGATATGATTATGCTTTAAAAGTTTGGTGCTGAATAAATATCCTTACTTAGTCAGCCTGACATACGTTAAGTTCAGGATTATATTACTCGTAAAACGGTAAACTTCAAGGAATAGTGAACCCTTTAAAATGTTTCTATCTCCTTTTTCAGAGTTGAGAATTATTACAAATTTCACTGCTCAGTGATCGTCTGCCAATTAAAATACATTTGTAACTTCTTAACGCAAGAAGCGAAAATTACCGCAGAACTACAATTCTTCTCCCACGTTGCCTTAAAAACATATCTCTCCTGAGGCAGTCAGGTAAAATAATACCACACAAAAATAAGTTAGCTTAGTTTGCCGACCGACAGTAGATTTAATAATTCAAAGTTTATTTTAGCCAAAAACATACGGCCTAGTATGAATTTGAACTGATTTTATGAAGCGATTAAATAACTTTTTTTTAAATAAGTAAATAGTTGATGAATGCATATAAATATTTATCATTTTAATAATACAAGAACCTTCTTAGATATATAAATAAATCATCAGTAAATCTAATGTATCGTTGAATAAAGGTAATAAATATAAAACCCAGTTTTCTAACCTACATTCCGATCCAGCAACTTCATAATACTATTACGATAGAAGTTTGTCCGATGCTCATATTCGTAAGCCTTCTAAGTACGCGACTACATGGTAACTAATACATATTTCATAAATTCATGGCGGTACCCCGAAACCGTGAAAAGATATGAGCTACAAATCCTACCCGTTCTTGAACCAGCACGTCTATCAGATTTATGCGAATACATACTGAGCGGCGTCGCCACGCTTTTATTGAAATTGGCTTCATTACCATAATAATATTAGAAGGATTGGCAGCTATTGGGGCCGAGCCACACATCCCTTACGCCATTGCGTGGATTCAATTACCCAATCTTTTATTTTCCAGCCTTATTACCAGTGGATTGTTATGGCTATCATCACCATCTTGGGGATTCGAATGCAATACACTCCCAAGGATTTCGCGGGCGTTCAATACGCTTTTTGCGATTCTCTTTTATCCTGTGCGAAACACTTTCTCGGGTGTAATCGGGAACGCCAATTAACATGCTTTTGCTTTTTGATGTTGTAAGGATGTTTTACGGGTATGATGGTGTAGCGGTGAAAACGTTCGGTTGACCATGCAACTCAAGCAAGTAACAAAACAAGTATTCTCTTCCTGGACTCCATTTTATTGTAACATGATTTTCTAATTAGTTTTCAATAAGTTCTTTTTGTAGGAAATTTTATTGGTAGATTTCAACCTACTATATTGATTAGTGGAAAAGTAAACACTTGTTACGTGTTCTTGTATTATTTAAAGTTTTATATTATTTCAAAAGTTTGCAATGCCTATTATACTAAAAGCAAAAACAGTTCAGTTGCTTACTGGGGACGCAAGATAAGATAGTGTTCAGTAATTTCAGTGCCGGTCTCATGATTGATCTAGAAACAAGTGAGAGTGAGGTGAGACGCATACAAACACGGCTTACCTTGAGCTCATAGTTTGATTAAGAAACTAAAGTACTCTCATAATATTTTCCATGTTCATCTTTAAATGATTTATTTCAAAATGGCGTCGCAGCCAATTTGCTGTTATTACTGTTTTCATGCTCACGTATGAACTGAAACAACGTTTTGGCACAGCTCCATGCGGCTTCATTTTGGAGCCTAAGATCTTCATTTTACAACAGTTATAACATCATCGTATTACGTCCGCCTTGTTAACTACCATTTTTATTTTACTGGACCTATTTTCTGAAGAAATGTTATTCTTGCATGCAGACACGTTATGCTGCATTATTGGTCTAGGGAAATGTGAATTTAAATTTTATTGAATGAAGAGATGTCACATAAACTATGTTAGCTTCATATTTACTTTTGGCGACGTGGTAGAAGTAAAAGTATTAATAGCTTTTAAATCAAATAAATACCGATTATATTTAAGATATTGAACTATATTAACTCCTTTTCAGTATTATTTATCATTCTCTCTACATTTAGTATACTTCGTCATTATCATCATGATTTCAATGTCTGATAATAAGATCAGTGATGAATTTGTAGTGAATGAAAATCTGTCAGGCAATTTGGGAAAGCAAACCCTAAAACATATTTAATTATTAATATTTCCGCTATAATATCTATTATCCATAATTCATAGCCACAGTCTTTTTCAATTGAAACGACCCTCTGAATCATAAGTCCATATGTTTTGCATCCATAGATATTACGTCATTGTGTGCATTCAGCCATCAATTGTAATACGGTTTTAAACCGAATGTTGCCACTTATAATCACATAATACGCTACAAGGAACAATTCTTAATGCATTGTGAGTGAATTCTCCGTAGAGTGCCGTTCGCGTCACGCGTTTTCAACCCTCCATAACTCATAACCGGCCGAAAAGACTCCGAAAGGAAAAAAAAAACACAACCTGCATGGTAACAAATGGCAACACTTTGTGTGTCCCACAACTTAAATGTCCGCTGAAATGGAATCCTAGATAATGTTTCCATTCGTCTCGTCCTAATGCAATATTGTATATCCCCTTTCGTAAAAAGTGAGCGGTCTCGTTACTTACGAGTAGACTCCGAGCACGGACTAATGCCCCGCAGACATGTTTGGCCCGCAAGTTTTTCTAGAACGTTCGCGGGCCGTCCTTTGGGAATTTTTCAATTTGCCCCTTGAGAGAATAGGAGCTATGTATGGGCTATTTGCTTCGCTTCGGATCGAACGAGTACAGATGTTGCTCGCCGGATTTCTTTTCCGCTAGTTTTCTTTAACCAACTGCGGACTAAAAGGGGAACGTTTTGATTTTACCAGTCAATTTAGGCGGGATTGTTTTCATTTTATACTTAGCTACTTTGTTTCCGACAGCGTTTTATTGTAAAGGTTTTCCGTTCCGCAACTAGTTTGAAAAATAACTTATAAGGTTTTTTTAATAGTTACAATTACTTTTCCACGTGTACCAGACTTTAAAACTAGACTTTAAAGTCACGAAAGAACTAGTCAACCCGTATCGTGCTAAAAAAGGAGTTAAATTACTTTTTTTATTGAAATAATACTACACATACCGGCCAGAATTATCGTATTAAGCAAAATCCATAAATTAATAAGAAATTTCATTTTTTTATTTTGAACTAAAGGCCTGATATACCTTTGATATATCAATCATTCCAAAAAGGTAGTACGTAAAGCTTCCTCGAAACTTCAAATAACTTTGATAAAAATCTCTCCATGTTCGCCTATAAGGTATTTGTATTATCTAGGCATTTTTACCTCGATAATACAAAAGCGGTCTAAAAAACATGATTCATAATAAGGCCTAATTCAAATTGACTGAACTTTAATTTATTTTTCCATTTGTGTTCTGTCAGGTCAACTGTGGTAGATGGTATACAAACAGAATAATTCCCGAGGGATTGTCGTCCGCAGGCGCGTTTTTGGCCCGAAGGGCAGTTATTAAATTCCTATGCTAATGAGGTTCCTTACCTGTAACTGAGTGCTTTCCCCCAGCCACTGTGACAAACCCTCCTCACGATATCTAGCAAATATTTATGTATAATGCTAGCGGAATCATAAAGAAAACAAAAAAATAGTCTCTGTTTTTCCCAAGCGAATTACAAGGGTTGAAGTCATTTAAAGTTAAATTGGTTAGATTTTTTCGGACACACTTGTATTTTTTGTAGCTTTTACGAAATGTTTTGGTGGTCAACGGCCCTAGCAGCTTCGCTAATGGATACAAGTTCGTATCCCGAGTAATTTAGGTACTAATTAATAACAAAATCGTCCAATTTTGCTCTCTTGAACATTTCTACAGATGCTTGATACTATGAGAAAGATTAATTTTTACAAGAAAAATCTTATCAACTATTTCATGAGACTCTTTGTGATACAGAAAAATCAAAATTTTCTGAAGCTTCGGCAAAGTTTTTTATCCAACAAATATAATAAAACTCATGTTCCCACACATTGTTTTTCAACTTTAATAAAAAAATCATATAAAAACGCAAATTATTGTCCAATAAATCAATACTGAGACCCTTAAATATCCGAAAGACATCATTCATAACAATGTCAATAGAAATAGAAAAGACGACAACAGTAATCAATGTTGTACACCTTTAGTAACAATATAAACACAATGATATCACTGGATTCTCCATCAGCGAAATTACTTAATACCGTGGTCAATCCCGACACTAAGAAAACACCAACAATCCTGAAACAAGGAGGAATTCCTCCGTTGCGACATCAGGCGCCTTTTGTTCACCTTACAACGGTTTTTATGCATACTCCGATGCCAATATCGACTTTATACCATTATAATAGAGTTCAGAAGATTGCAAAGATAACTTGGGCCGTGCTTGTCCAGCTCTGTGACAAAGGAACAATGGCTGACCCGGATATTTGGAGAAAAGTAGCGGAGTCGGGTTTCGGTAAGAACTCTTTTAGTATTTTTGGCGGTATTCACGTAAAATTTGTAGTGGCCACAATAGATGCGGGACGGGACACTATTTTGTGATGTTTCGGTAATTTTGCGTCCAATTATTTTGGATATTGTAACAATGTTAGACAGATAAAATGTACAAACTTACAAAGACGCATGTAATATAAAAAGAGTTGCTAATTCGAATAGATCTAAAGTTTGTTTTGATAATGATATATTAAGTAATGTCTAATAATGTATGTGAGGGATTTGATACAATTTTAAAATCTTTTTGTGCAGTCCATTCAAGTTAAAACCCATTTAATAAATAAGGGTTTGCTATAAGCATTTATCACAGTCGAAAGTTTCCACGAACGATCAGTTTAGTGATGTCTTTATGCATCTACACCATGCTGTGTTGTGATTTCGAATGTCAATTATTATTTTCATTTGTGTCATTTTTGCTGCCTTATTTATAGCACAAAGTTCAAAGGTTTGTGTTTTGTTCATTGTGTTTAGTGTATGATTTAATTGTTATAGAATAAACGTATTGTATTGTTTATTATAATGCAATAAAAATAAAAGTTTTGAACGAACATTTCGATATAGGTATTGTTATATCGTATCTTGGCTTTTTTCTCTTGAATTGACTAAATTGGATTGTATATTGTATCAGATACTTTACAGTGAATAAGATATATTATTTGAAGTTACTTTAAATGCAAATTGTCATCAAAAAGTTTTGTGATTGAATAATGTGATGGAAATATTAATGGTGAGCGGTAAATAAAGTTCTGTATAAATTTCTCTCGAGACTTATGACTACTTACTAACAAGATTTTTAAATATCTCTAGATAATATAAACACGGTTAGATTAAAATCAGTTCACACATGGATTGATACTAAAATAGAGGCATTAATCCCTTACCCAGCCAAAGAATTATCCAATTTGAGTAATTGAATGGATGTACTGCGATGGAACTGGGAATTCGATCACATCGTGAGCTAGCCAGGGCTCGACACTAGCCTATTGTTAGAGTTTCACTGAATATTCAGCATAAAGTACTTTTACGTACAGTCAGCAGCAAAAGAAGTTTATGATTTACATTTTTGAAAGAAAGAAAGAAAACACATTTATTTGATCACCAAATTAACATTACAAGACAAGAACATTACAAAACAATTAAACGATACATTAAAAGTATAAAAACACAGAAAAAAAACAATGTGAAAAGAATTAAAAGAGCAAATCATTATGTACGTGATAAAAAAAAAGAAAATATTTATTTTTTGTGGTCAAAAGGGCCCAGTCTCAGATTTGAGGCAAATCGATTGTCATAGGCTGCCTCGATGGTCTAGTGCGCTGAGCTGGATTAGATACGAAGGTTGTGGGTGTAATTTCGCGGGAAGACTGCATAGTGAGTGTCACTTCCTGCGATTTTTTCCAGTTTGGTTAGGACATTGTAGGCTGAATCACCTGATTGTACGGAAGAAAGCTGATTCCGTGTTTCGGAGGGCACATTAAGCCGTCGGTCCCGCTTATCATCCTGGGTAACTCACAAATCCGCATTGGCCCACGTGCTGAATTATGGCCCAAACTTCCCATGGCCATGCTGAGTGGAAAGGCCTGTCTCTGCAGTGGGCCTTATAGGCTGATGATGATTGACAAAGAGTTAATAATTATTGACATTGACCCAGATAAACTTTAAAAAGTGAAATCCATGCTGAGCGATCTGGCTGGTGAATCAAGTATTACTGTTGAAAAGATGGCGCTGCTATTATCATTATGTTGTTCCTTACTTGAAGGGTCATCTTATGAAACTATGGGCAAGCTTTGAGGTTGCTAAAACTTACTTTATTGTATTTTATCCAATGTTATATATGTTAGCTATTATTAATATATTTCCTTGAACATAATAGGATATTGCTGACTGTACGTTGTGTTGAATTCAATTCTATCAGTCCCTGAGGTGTTACTTACTTTAATATAAAGTTACACCGGGAAAGTCAAACCAAGAAAGCAAAATAATACAATAGTGATAGCGCCAGGAATTATAACTGCTTCATATTTTCTACTTCTTTCCTACTTCTTCATATTCCTACTTGCACGTAAGTGGCAACTGTCCCATAATACACCACTAATTACAAAAATAGACCACAGTGATATTTTGAACCAGTTTATAGTATTCCAATAATTCTGCCAGTAATACATAGAACAGCTGTCCCAAAAAGGATTGCCAAGACAAAAGTTGGCTTAGGACGACCCATTTGGTGTTTTATTTTCGTTTAGGTTCAAGACCAACTACCATTTTCACATGTTAGGTAACGATCTTGTAATTATGTAACGATTAATCGTTGGTGATAAAAGTTCTTCTATGTTCATCCCATTGCAAACCACTGGAAAGATATTGAGATATTGGCGACCCATCTGGTGTTGGTGAGTCGTCCGGGTTCGATCTCCGGGCAGTACGAACATTTGTGTGCATGAATATGTCTGTTCATAATGATCTGGGTGTTTACTATGTATATATGTATGTATTATAAAAAAAATGTGTAAGTAGTGTTTATCCGTTGTTTAGTACCCATAATACAGGCTCCACGCTTAATTTGGGGCTAAATGGCGCTGTGTGAATGTCAGTGATATTTTATTATTATTATTTATTTAAGGGAATTCTGGCTAAAATTTATTGAAAGTTATATCCACCACCATCATCAACTCATTACACGTCCTCTTAAAGGAGCACTAGCCTACCCGTAAAAGGTGATTAGGCCTTAGTCGTTCATGCGGACCCAGTGCGGATTGGCCGAGTTCACACGTAACCTTTGAATATCTTCGCAAGACATGTGCAAACCTGCGATGTTTCCTTCACCGTGAGGGTGTCGGATAAATGAATACTTAGTACGTGACAAGTTGAGATGGCAACTTCCGAGTGTTGTGATATTATACTTACTAGGTAGATAGTTTATATTTAAATCTGTTTCGTGCAACGCAATTAGAGTTACAATAATTTAATAAAGTTTATTAAAACTTGACTTGAGCGTCGGTGGCTCAGTGGTGTGGACTTCCTACCGGGAGGGCTGTGGTTCAAATCCCGACACGTACCAATCTATTTTCGAATTTTCGAAAATATATGAACGTTATCCGACGCTCATACGGTGAAGGAAAACATCGTGAGGAAACCTTCATGCACACCTGCGAAGAGATTCGAAGGTTGTATGTGAAGTCGTCCAATCCGCACTGGGCCCGCGTGGACGACTAAGGCCTAATCACCCTATACGGGTAGGCTCGTGCCCCTCGGTGGGGACGTTTAATGAGCTGATGATGATGATGATTATGATGAATTAAGTAATATTTAATAAATTGTCATGTAGATAAGAAATGACCTAGAAAGCAAACATGAAACGTGACGAGGAATGTGAGCGAGATGGATGCGGGTAACGTGCGGCGTGCGGGGTGTCAGCTCCCCGCGCCTCATGTCATACCCCGATTGCCATCTCGAATTGTCGAGTACTATACACATTATTTCGACTATTCGAAAAGACATTGGTACTTACGTGGTGGGATTTGAAAATGTACCCTCCAGATCGAAATGCAACAGTCCACACCAATGAATTACTGACGCTCAATAAATGAATAAAAATAAATAAATAAATATCCACTGACATTCACACAGCGCCATCTAGCCCCAAGTTAAGCGTGAAGACTGTATTATGGGTACTAAACAACGGATAAACATACTTATATACTTTTTTGTAAATACATACATATACATTACAATATACATTATACATGGAAACACCCAGACCTTTCAAAAATCAAAATCAAAATCAAAATTCTTTATTCAAATTAGGCTTACAAAAAGCACTTATGAACGTCAAAAAATATACAAAAATATAATAAAAAACAATTAAAATGCTAAACTAAAAATATGAATTTTGATGCTTTGAAAAAAAGCGCTTCAGTGGATTGGCCTGTTGAGAAAGAAGCACCCAAGAAAACTCAACAGTGTAGCCTTTTTTAAAAACAATTACTTAATGTAACAATATATCATAAACACTGAAATAGCTGAGCAATTTAAGACCAAGGATTTTTATCACATAAATATTCGTCAATAGTGTAGTACCCTTTTTTAGAAAGGTGGTTTTTTATTCTAGCTTTAAACATGTGTAAAGGTAACTCGACAATATTTTGCGGTACCTTATTGAAAAACTTTATACATCTTCCTATAAAAGATTTACCTACTTTATGTAGTCTCAAGTCCGGAACAGCAAGTTTGTTTCTATTCCTAGTATTAAAATTGTGTGAGTCACAATTTTTTTTAAAGGTATGATAGTATTTACGGACGTAAATTAAATTTTCATAAATATATTGTGATGCTACAGTCATTATATTTATTTCTTTAAAAAGTTCCTTAAGAGAGTCACGGGGTCTAAGGTTGTAGATAAAACGAATAGCTCTTTTTTGTAGTACAAATATTGTATTAATGTCGGCAGCTGAACCCCACAACAGTAGACCATATGACATGACACTATGAAAATAACTGAAATAAACCAATCTTGCTGTTTCTACATCTGTCAAAAGCCTTATCTTCCTAACAGCATAAGCTGCCGAGCTAAGTCTACCAGCCAGTGATTCAATGTGAGGCCCCCATTGTAACTTTGAATCTAAAGTTATACCAAGAAATGCAGTGGAGTTTACAAGTTCCACTTGATCATTATTCAGAGTTATGTTGGTCTCGACCTGCCTTACATTGGGCATAGTGAATTTTATACATTTAGTTTTTTTTGCATTAAGTAAAAGATTATTAGCAGTAAACCAATGCATTACTTGAGACAGAGCTCTATTTACATCGTCAAAAGTCGCCTTACGTCTGTTAACATTAAAAATCAATGACGTATCATCAGCAAATAGAACTATATCCGAAAGACTTTTACAATAGTAAGGGAGGTCATTTATATATATTAGAAATAATAGACGGCCTAAAATTGAACCCGGTACTCCCATGCGCAAAAGGGCACCATGCGACTTTGTGCCATTAATACAGACTTTTTGAACTCTTTCAGAGAGGTAAGATTCTACAAGACTCAATGAGCATTCTGATACACCGTAATGTCTCAACTTTAATAAAAGTGTTTTATGGTCGACGCAGTCAAAAGCTTTAGACAAATCGCAAAAAACTCCTATTGCATCATGTTTGTCCTCCCAGGCATCAAAAATATGCTTAATAAGTGCAATCCCAGCATCAGTAGTATTTTTATTTTTTGTGAAGCCAAACTGTTTCTCATGTAATAATTTGTTAACGTTAAAATGTGAAAGCAACTGATTGAATATAATTTTCTCAAATATTTTACTTAATGCAGGTAAAATAGATATGGGCCTAAAGTTAGATGGATCACTTTTATCACCGGATTTAAATAATGGTATTAATTTACTGTATTTCATTAAATTTGGAAAGAGACCTTTATCTACACAAGTATTAAATATCAATGCTAGATGGGGTGCAATACTATCAATAATTACTTTTATGATATGAGTAGAAATACCCCATAGATCTTCTGTTTTTTTAATATTTAATTCCTTGAAAGTTTTGGTTATTGTGTCTGGAGTTATGTGCTTAAAGCTAAAATTTTTTTGCATTCAGAAACACTAGATGTCAAAAGAGAGCCAGCAATGGAAGAGCTTGAATTTAAAGTGCTGGTTGTTTCAATTGGAATATTGGTAAAATAATTTTCAAATACACTAGCTACTTCGAGATCCGCGCTAACAATATTATCGTTAATTTTAATGGAGAAATTATTATCGCGACTCTTATTCTTACATGTTTCTTTGTTAATAATATTCCAAGTGGCTTTAATTTTATTACCAGAACCTATTATTTTGTTACGCAAATAGATCGACTTGGCTGTGTGACAAACTTTTTTAAAAATTTTTGAATAATTTCTAACAAAGGCAATAAATATTGGATCCGAAGATGTAGCTTTCAAGTTATATAAATTAAAAAGTATATTTCTACTTTTATATATGCCTGGTGTCGCCCAATCACAGAATTTGGATTTGAAATTATTTACTTTAATTGATTTTGTTAAGAATATACAATCATAGGTACTTTTGATAACATTAAATAAGTTTTCATATAAACTGTCTATATTTGATACATTATAATGCAATTGAGAAATTTTTTGGTCAACAAGAGCCTTGTATCTATTAATTCGGTTCTTATTTACTGGCCTATAAACAATATCTATATTTTTAGAGACATGACAGTGCTCAAATTGTGCCCACTGTCCACTATGGTCTGATTGTAAGCAATTAATTATTGCTTTTTGAAGTATAATATTTTCACAAAAAATGTTATCTAAGCAGGTAGCTGTAGTAGGAGTAGCTCTTGTAGGCTCAGCGAATTGATAGGTTAAATTAAAAGACTTAAACAAATTAATAAACTGGACAGAGTTATGCGACGATTCTAAAATATTTATGTTGAAATCTCCACATACAATTACCTTCTTGGTTGATTTACAAACCTTTTTTAGAACTTCCTCCATAGTGGAGGAAGTTCCTCCTCCTTTACAAACAGACATGTTCATGCACACAAATGTTTGTACTGCCCGGGGATCGAACCCGGAACCCTTGGTGTTGCAGTCGACGACTCAACCGCAACACCAGATGGGTCGCCAATATCTCAATATCTTTCCAGTGGTTTGCAATGGGATGAAATTAGAAGAAGAACTTTTATCTCCAACGATTAAGGCTATATAAATTACAAGATCGTTACCTAACATGTGAAAATGGTACTTGGTCTTGTAAACGAAAATAAAACTGCTTCAAAATGATACCCACAGTTCACGTGTCACACAAGACGACGCGAGATTCTTTACAATACGTCGACATTCCTACTTGGAACATTTATTTTGTAGCTCTGGAAACTTGCGAAAGTCTCGTTTGAGTGATGGCCGCATTATCATAAGAATCTGTGCAGTTGGAACATTCGCCAAGTCTTTGTCTGATGCTATGGGGGCTGCAAATAGTTAACAAATACCAAATAAAGTAGAAAGGAATATACGCAACCTAACAAAGAAATGCTCATGTACAAAATCGAAGGACAAAAATTCGTGCGCAGAATCTAAAACCAATTGTTTCTGGACTGATAGCGTAATGCCAGAAATGATTTTCTATCGTGTCTGAATTATGTTACCTAAATGTTATGCTTTATGTAATACGAGTCGTTGGTCAGTTCATTCACCTCACCTCACCTGACTCACTGATGGTAAGTGATACGCTTGTCCATTACAGAAGCAGTGTTGCAGGCAACCAATAACAATTACATTTTCTGTCAACAACGGTCTAAGCCCGTCACCCGAGTCGACACATGTTAGGTCTCTATTAGCCAGTAATTTCCCTAGATACATACATTAAGAAATCTAGAATTGAATTATTATCGGGCGCTACGATGAACAAATAGATCCTAGGTAATTCAGTATTAAATCTACCATCTGAATATAAATAATAATTAATATAACCTTATGACATTTACAAATTGTCCTATATTGACTCTAGTGAAGGCTTGTTAAGATAATGCCAGTATTACATACCACAATAACACGATAAAGGCAGGTATGCGATATGCGGAACCGACGGCGTGCCCTTCGAAGCAAGGAACAATCTTTCTTTCCAGACAATCAGGTGATTCAGTCTGCAATGTCCTAATCAAATTGGGAAAAATCGAAATGCAAATTATTATTAATTACTTGATAAATCATTTTCGGAATTGCGGAGTGTTAAATTGTTTTCCTTATTAAAAATAGTATTTTTTGACTTTAAGAAATCGTTTACCTTCATAGTGTTTTCATTGTTTATATAATGATTGAGGAAAAGATTTTGAGTTTCATAATGATAAATTAAAATTCAATTCAAATATTCATTGAAAATTTATTGAAGTTTAACTAAACACTTAAATATTTTTCTCAAAATGTAAAGCCGAAGAATTTTAATGATGACAGAGCCCCTGTCTTAATCTATATTAATAATGAGAGTAACTAAACACAATTCCCGGTAGCGATTTCACGAGACACAGTCCGAAATAGCTGGCAACATTAATCCACAGCACCGTGCGATAGTCTCCGAGGAAATTAACTATCAGCTAAGCGCGGCATATTTAAGAAGCCATCATTGCCTCATTCACTTTACACCCTTTCAGGAAAACAGTTTATTTTTGAGGACACTCGTCGAAATTAAAAGGGAACAGAAACTACACAAAGGGTTTCCGGATGGTTCCGGTTCAACGAGCGTTTGGGATTCTTTGCTGTGCAGCGGGGATCGTTTAAGAATGTCAAAACTGGAAAATGGTCGGACGAATGAGTAGGGACCGCGCGGACCTTTTATTACCCTTTTAACTTGACATGCTACGAAGTTAATAGACGTTGGAAATAGTAATTCTATAAACAACAATGATGTACTCAAATAAAACAGTATGAGTAAAGTTCCATACTAGTTATTGTGTTTGTAATTATTGTATAAATGGAGATGATAAAGCCACTCGTTACGTTACGTTTCGTTGATCTCACATTTGGCATTATAATCGCCTTAGAATAAAAAAATAAAACTGTAAAAAATAGGGAGATAATTGTTTACATCGTATTCTACTTCCGCACAATTCGTTCATCACAAAATCGCGGTCTTATTCTTAGCAGTAACAATGTTCCAAACCGGACCTTTGTCGGAAATCTTTTAGCTGTCAAAGTGAAACCTCTTTGTAATCTCCGTGAATAATATCGGATTAAAAGTACTTTGTTACTAATCCATTTTCTTGGGCCGCATTTCTTTATCTCATTGGCTCACTCCGGTTGCTCTTACAATCCTAAAGGTTAACTCGAATAAATTGTCACAGCTGCTCACTTTTTTTTGTTTTATCGCATTTTTATTCTATAGTGTGGTATTATTATATCTGTTACCTATACATTGCACAAACATAAGAATCCTATTAGAAAAATACCATTGTCATCACTCAGCTTACTCATGTAAGAGTCTGTGTGTAGATATATAAGGTCTTTCAGAATAAACTTAAAAGTTGGAGAACAAGACTTGAAACAAGCTTATAATCGAAGCATTTGAAAGACTTATTACCGCTTTAAGGGTTTTAAATTTAAACTACGCAGTTGCTCTTTTCAAAATAATTGTAAACGTCACAATACATTTGTTTATATAACTAATAAAGTATTTATGTAAATCAAAGTTTCTTTAATACAATACTAATAAGTAAATAGTCAAAACGAATTATATAAATTACAAACTCTGGAAAACTATACAAAGAATGGTCCAGACGTGGAATCAACAATCCTTTTCTTTATGAGTCTTCTGTATCATAATAGCCTTTTTTATTACAGTGGTTTTAAAATGGGGTTTAAAATTATTCACGGGTAAATCAAGATAGCTTATTAAATATTTGTATGCTTACCTCCACAAACCAATTTCCAACCTTATGGAGTCTAGGATTTAAAACGACAAGCCTGTGTTTATTCTAGTGTTAAAATTGTGATCAGTTCTTAGAAAACACATGTAAATTACAGTGAAGTGAGTAACGGAGCCTTTGGAAAGTTATGGAAACGTGCTCCATATGAATGCGTGTATAAAGCATAACGAGCGCCTGTTAACTTTTAATAATGTTATTCAGCTACATACAAGCTTTTATATTGGCGCGAGATTATGACGTCTAAGCAAGTGTTATAAGACTGTGTGCTCGCTACGTGTCTTCGTTCGGTGTTTGAGGAAAGTCAAACACGTCGTTAGCACGCCCGCTTTATATCACGTTTACACACGATGTATATACGTTATTGCATTAGAAAAACGGCTGTTAGTTATAAAGATGCATCATTACAGCAGGCGATTAAGTTACTACTAAGACGGATATATCTAGATGATACATTAGTTTCTACTGTTAGAATAATGTTGGTCAAAAGGTTAAAATGATTTATACACTCTTAAAAAGGGTATACCTACACTTGCCAGAATTTCATTTGCCCCAATTTATTTGCTATATAAGCACCCGAATTATTATTGTTTTTATAATTGTATATGTCATACTCATTGTTTACTATATTTATGGAAACAAATGTTTCCCATAAAGTTAATTTCTTGGTTTTTATTTCTTAAAATCGTAAGGGGGAGTTAGAAATAGATTAGGTTAGATTTTTTTACGATCACCCGGAAATCCTTCAGGTGGCAGTAAGTTAGGGTTATTTTTCATGACTACTCGGAAATACTGCGGTTGCGGCGTTTGAAAATTCTGTTGCACAATATTATTGCAATTAAAATTTTGGATTATTGTTATCCAAATTTTAGCATTCGAATCATTATAGAATCTAATGTTTGGGCGAATAAGAGTATGTCACATGTCTTTTATAGTAAACACAACATTCGGGCAAATGAAATTTGGGCAAATGAATATTCTGGTATATATTTTTCGGGCAAATAATAGATAATCCAAACTATTTGTAGTTAATACTGACGTGTTTTTTTCGTGTAAAAAAAGACGCGTTTTGGACGCTTACACCGAAACACGGCAATTATTTTATATGATCTTAGATTTAAAACTTAATTATAGTGCTGGTTGTGAATGTATTGTTAAATATGTTGGGGGCATTCTCTTCAACCTATCGCAGTCCACTGCTGGATATAGGACTCCCCAATTTTAGGGGCATTATATAATAAAAATTGACCAATTCGCCCAAAAATATTTTAAGCTGTTAAAACTGGCAAATTAAGTGGTTTAACCTGAAGTGATAAGCGACAGTGAGCCATACATCCTCAGTGCAGTGTTGCCACCTCAGTTTTAAAAAAAGGGCTTTTTGAGAAGCTAAAAAGAGCTAGATAGGGCTAGATTGATCATCAAAAGATTTTCTGTTCTAAAAATGCTGAAAAAATCATGCCATAAAGCCGTGTTTATGAGAGTCTAAAAAAACTTCATCATGACGATGAAATAGCAAAAAAGTACTTCCTAGCATGTCGAATCTTCATAATTTGCTAATATTTTCAAGACAGTGAATAAGAGCTAGATTGCTCTTTTCGGGCTAAATCGGATTGAAAAAAGGAGTTCATCTATGCTTAAAAGTGCTAGATCTTGCTACAAAAGGGCTAAGGTGGCAACACTGCCTCAGGGTTTCGAAGTCAAACACGTAGAGCGGGCACAGGCGTGGCACGCCGGTGTGAGCGCCGCACTCTAGCGTATGCCATAATTCTGTCATAATGCGAAATCCTCCCCTTTACTTGCATTAACGCCGGGAATTCTAAAGTTTTAGTGAGCAACGAAAGTAGAATGCTGGTACACTTTATTGTAGTGTTAAATGCACTTAGCTTCTGGAAAGCCGTATGTTGGACTTTAAGATGTGACAGATTATACCGTTAAACATTTAAGCGACATTAAACAAAGAAAAGTGTAATTCTCCTTATAGATGGTACGCCTTATAAGACCTTGTGAGATAGTTTAAAACATAATATTGCCCGCTGCCTATTTAGTATTAAGAAGCTTAAGTTGCAAACTTTACATGAAGCATAAAATTAAATAAAGGTAAAAAACAAAATATCAACAATGTTTTGTTAAGTTATCTTGTTTTTTCTTCTTTAATTTTCTAACGACGAAGATTAAAATTGACGATTTCATCTAAATCATCAGCGTCCTCACCGAAGGGCACGAGCCTACCCGTATAGGTTGTATAGGCCTTAGTCCACGCGAGCCCAGTGCGGGTTGGATGACTTCACGCACAACCTTTGAATCTCTTCGCAGGCATGCGCAGGTTTCCTCACGATGTTTTCCTTCACCGTAAGAGCTTCGGATAACGTACATATATATTTAAAAAATCGAAAATACATTGGTACGGACTGAGGGTCAAATCCCGCCGATTTGAACCTCAGCCCTCCCGGTATGAGGGCAACAGTATTTGACCATTGACCATTTTTTTGTTCTTAATTTAAAATGTTCTCATTAGCACACGAGCACTATTTAACAGCACCAGTGGTAGCATAAAGTAATCTAGCTTAAGCTTAATCTTAGCGTAAGTAATTGTGTCATTTTATTAATTACACTTTTTGATGAATTCATATGAAAACGTTTGATGCACGTATGCTCACTTATATATGATAATTTATTTGACTTCTGCACTTTGTCTGACCTAAGGATACTAGTTTTTAGACCCCTATTAATTTGATATATGACTGCATATATTAGAGCTTACTATATTATGTATGTCATATATGCATTGACGACCAATTTGGTGTTGCGGTTGAGACGTCGGCAGTCTTGTGTGCATGAAAATGTCTGTTTGTAATGGTCTGGGTGTTTTCTATGTATAATATGTATGTATTGACAAAAAAATGTATATAAGTACGTTTATCCGTTGTTTAGTACCCATACTACAGGCTTCAAGCTTAACTTGGGGCTAAATGGCGCTGTGTGAATGTTAGTGGATATTTATTTACTTATTATTATATTTATTTATTTATTACTAATTTATTGATTTATTATTAATTCATTGAGTGACATATTTTCCTAAAACCAAAATTCGCCAACCATTTTAACTTGCTGAAATCTAAAGCAAGCTACCGAAAGTAATGTTTAGTTTATATTTGAGTTTATTATTTCTCACAAAACGAACTGTCGTTGCGCTTACATTTTTACAGAACGAGTAATTTTAAAATAAACGTAGAAAATATTTCCGGTTTAGTTAAAGAAAATTCTACCAGATGTGCGTCTCAGAGTTACAAATTGTTATTAAATAAAGATTGTGGAACTGATTGAAATAGTCAAAAGAAAATATTGTGAGTGACCACATAATTCTGTGTTTTGGGAAAGTCTCTTTTTCATGTCGCTGTAGTCCAATTAAAGTTGATGATAGTAAATTAAATATTCACAAACTATTTTTTCGATAGTGATTTATTCAGTAATTTAAATGCATTTAGAAAAAACTTTGTTTTTAAGTATCAAAAAGATGTTTAGTAAACTTTAGACTAAAATTAGTATTCGTAGTCCGTGGAATAGGCTTTTAGCCCACCGAAATTTGAAAATAAAATGCTGAATGTGAATAAACCACTTAATTATGTTTTTTTAACATAACAATAGTATAGCAAAGTAGTTTGGTGCATAGATCTCAAAAAATGATTTCCAGTTTACTCATGCAATCGTCAACCGATCGCACTAGCCGTTACACCATTCCAATAGTTATGATATATTTCACGATTTACTTAGCTAATGAAAATAATGAAAATGGATACAGTCTTGGTATTTAATGTAAGCAATTAGTAGAAACATGCCCCTTTGCTTAAATAAGATAATTTATAAGTCTGTTCTAAGTTATATGACAGATTTAAATTTTAATAATTTCGGTAGCTTCCAAGATGCAATAGGTACGCGCGCACTAGCGCGGAGTGCATTAATGCAGGTGACGGGCAAAGCTGCGCCGCGGCAGATAAGGCGTGAGTGAACCTCGCTCACTACGGCTTTTCGTTTAAAATTACTTCGTCACTATGTTATTATTAACAGGGAATAAAGTGCCACAAAATTTAAATTAGAGAACGTTATTTTAATTTAGTTCATATTTTAGTTAGGAAAATTTGATTAAGCTACTAAGTAAAGTGAGACTCCTTTTTTGGAATCCAAAGCTAATAACATCACAATAAAAAAAATATAAGTCCTTTTTTTACAAGACACTTTGGAATCTTTCAAATAAATAAATAAAGAAAACACTAGTCTGAATCTACTTATTATCATCCGTACTAAAACCCGGGGGGTGGGTTAAGGCATAGTTACTAATTGTTGGATGTATTAATAATCTCATCCAACATTTAGGTGTCTTTTTAGTTAAATGACAAATCTAAAACGCAGCTATTTGTAAACACGACACGTAATACAAACCGAAGAGACCTTTTCAAAAATTATGATCTCCCGTTATGGGCGTGCGGGTGAATTTTATTCGAGCATTCGCGCGTGCTTCGGCCGACACAATTTGTTCGAGTTTTAAATATTCACGTGTAACGTGCCGTGTGCTTAATATATTCCTCATCTGCATAATGTAATATTTTCGCGAGCAAGCGACGAGCGATGTTCTTTTTTTGTACGCGACAAAATCGGGATCCCGAGCGTACAGTCGACAGCTGCACATAAAAATACAAGCAAACTCAAACTTATTATATCTGCACTCAAATAAATCTTGACAAATACTTTTGATTCGTCTATTATTATTATTAAAATATTTTTATACCAAAAACCGGGTTACTAAGAATCGACTGGTGCTCGTTAGGACATTTGATTTTGGAAATTTTTCACTTGTATATCAGATTCATCGTCACCAATGACAAACAAGGTGTATAAGAAAGAAAGAAAGAAAGAAATTTATTTTTCAAAACATGCGTCATAACATAACATATAACATGAATGCTCGTCTTAAATAGTTAATTGGGTACCAACATGTTTTGCCAACAATGGCGTGTAAAATATTAATATAGGAACAATGTCAATTTTTAAGAATTAAAAAGAATATGTCATTAAAATAATAAACAAGTCATAATTAAAATTCAATACTACTGAAAAAAATAAATTAATTATAACATAATACAATTTCTATATGAATTCATTTATAATAGTATCATTTAAAAAGTAATCAATGCTGTAGTAACATTTGTCTATTAAAAAACATTTTAAGATGTATTTAAATAAATTGGTCTTGAGCTTTTGCAACCTCTGAGGAATCTTGTTAAATATCTGGGCGCCATGCAAATCACACTTTTATTTAATAATGGTTTTGGCTGTATGCAAACATAATCTATCGCCACCACGACGATTCCTAGTAACAGCATCCGACAACTTCGGGAACAAGTGAGGATACATTTCACAAACACCGCTGCCTCGTATAAGTACAGTGACGGAAGTGTTAAAATTTTATGTTCAAAAATAATGGTTTACAGCTTTCTGTAGTCTTAATGCCATACATCAACTATGCCCTGTGCTCCGTCGGTTACCAAACCCAAGATACCATCCATCATTGGTTTTTATGTCTGCAATAGTTTATGGTGGAATTAAAATTAATTTACGACTAAATATATACAACTTGCTAATGGTAGAAGTGGAAGTGGGCCGGTCACGTATATCGCAGAATACATTTGAGCAGACGAGTTCTGAAGTGGAAACCGCTTCTTTACTTGCGAAAGATCACTGAGTAAAAACGGAGGACCAGGATATCTTGCGCGAAATAGGGAAAAAATGTTTAACCAATAAGGAATTTTATAAGAAAAATTGTAACTAACACGTTTGTATTCGTTTCATCTAAGTTACCTGAATAAAGAAATTATTTTAGAAAGTAAAATTGATAGGCAGGTACTTAAAGTATATACACAGGATTCCGGGCATAACAGGGTTAAGAATGAGTAAATAGTTACGCTGGATTTTGATTCAGGTGAAGTATAATAATGTCGTGTAGTGTCTGTATCCTAATAACTACAATACTCTCATATATTTGAAAAAAAGGTTTCGCTTTAAATTATTTTTATTTAACGGTATGCTAATACTGTTTGAAGCTGACTGTACCAGCTGTAAGCGTTGGCGTTGAATAAGTAATTGATTTAAACGGCTTCTTGATTTGACAATGATCTTTTTGTCAACTGTGATTGTTATTTTGCAACATAGCTGCTACACGAACTTGTTAGAATATAATAACATTGGGGGTTTCTTTATATACACGACAAGTCAGCTATAGACTTAGAGATGCTGGTACCAATCATTACTATTGTTTTCAACTTAAACAACAATATGCCAATTAATAATGATTGACTAATAAATTAATCCATAATCTAATTGATTAGGACCAAATTTAACGTGGCCATTATACAGTCAATATGTTGAGTACCTGGTAGCATTAAAAAGTCAAGCTAAAATGATTAGGTGTTGACAATAAAATTGTATCACTGCACTTTTCTTGCGGGTGCCGTTTAAGTTGGCATAGACATTTACGAGGGCTATCTTTTATTCTACCTAACCAAATGTATGGTTCATCATCGTCATCAGCTCATTAAATGTCCCCACCGTCGAGCCTACTCGTATAGGATGTACAGACCTTAGTCGTCCTTATATGCACAACCTTTGAATCTTTTCGCAGGCGTGCGAAGGTTTTCTCACAAAGCTTTCCTTCACCGTAAGGGCGGATAAACGAACACATAATTTCGTTTCGTTAACACCAGATGAGATGGCGGCCAAAGGTCTAAACTATTAAACGGAAAAAATAGCAGGTACAACATATCTAATGCTTAATATAGCCACATATAGCAACATTCCGCAGGTCATACTTCCCGTGGCCATCTTATGCTATGCTTGTCGTTACGTGGTTTCCATTCGATGATCTTCCAGCTCCAAGGACTATAATATTTACACAACACGCTCCCTTAATATGCACGTGGCGGGATTTGAACTTGCACCCTTCGGATCGGAAGGCAAGAGTCCACACCAAAGAGTCACCGACTGTCTACCAATCATACTCTACTAGCCAACCGCTAACATGAAATTAGTATGGTGGGTAAAAGCCACAAACTCAGCAAGGCGAATTCTGGCCTCGTGAAAGTTTAAGTTATTAAGTGGGCTTAACAACCTTACGGTAAAGGAAAACATCGTGAGAAAACCTGCGGCAACCACACCTACGAAGAAATCAAAGGTTGTGCGTGAAGTCGGTCAATCTGATCTGGGCCCACGTGTACGACTAAGGCCCGTACACTGTACACTTAGTGGGGACGTATAATGAGCTGATGATGATGAATACATATTTTCTTTTTTCCTAAACGTACTTTAAGGAAAAAAATGTTGATAAACTAAGAGAATTGAAGATTCCAAGAGGATTTTTAACATAAATGAATGTCTTGGGAATACCGCGTTAGCCAGAGCAGAAATAAACGTCAAATCTGATAAGAAATCTGTTCGTTATCTGTAGCAATCCAAAGGAACAGAGTGTAACGATATAGCCTTGATATCGAGTTATCACGACTCTCGATCAGTTGGTTTTAGTTCAGCGTTTCTAAATGGCAATTGAGGTTTCACTTAACGCGAAATGTCGGTTTCCTTAATTGTTACGTGTGGATTCTATCTTAATTGATACTTTCAAGATTCTATTTTAAATGAGCTTGCTTG
This sequence comes from Leucinodes orbonalis, assembly GCA_019425675.1. Classification (NCBI taxonomy): domain Eukaryota; kingdom Metazoa; phylum Arthropoda; class Insecta; order Lepidoptera; family Crambidae; genus Leucinodes; species Leucinodes orbonalis. Next base: position 70,753 of record PQWD01000115.1, read on the forward strand.
GATATAAAAGCAGCAGTAGCTTTTTGAGTTTAGAATTCATTTGGCGTTCTAATTTAAATTGTTGTGTTTGTATAATTCCAGGGAAGGGTAAATAACTTTGAGGGTTTTGTTTTGCAAAGTAAATTTTAGTGTAATCAGACAACTTGCGATTATTATTTTTATTCCAAAGAATAAAAATCTATGCATTAGGGCTAGGTGATGTAGCAGCTAGCGCTTTTGGCTGATGAAAGTAAAAGCAAAAATTTTTTTTTGTAAGGTTCGGTGACTGAAAAATGAAACTTTCATTAAGTTTCAGATGAAGTCGATTTGCGAATTGGTTTGGGAAATTCCTATTCGAGCGTCGGTGGCTCAATAGTGTGGACTGTGGCCTTCCTACCGGGAGGGCTGAGGTGCAAATCCCGACACGTACCAATGTATTTTCGAATTTTCGAAATATATGAACGTTATCCGACGCTCTGTACGGTGAAGAAATATCGTGAGGATACCTTTATGCAAGCCTGCGAAGAGATTCTAAGGTTTTGTGTGAAGTCGTCCAATCCGCAATGGGCCCGCGTGGACGACTAAGGCCTAATCACCCTATACGGGTAGGCTCTGGCCCCTCGGTAGGGACATTTAATGAGCTGATGATGATAATGATGATGACCTACCACTTCTAAAAAGTAAGGTTAATAAGAGCGCGAATAACCATTCTTTCAAATTTAAACCTTAAGCGCGTGCGTGCGATTTATATCTTTCTGCTGTCGGAGTGAAAACCGAAAGAATAACTTATAATGAAAATAATATTCTATGCGTGCTTCCTGTTTCCCGAACCATTAGTTACACTACAAGCCTACTTCGGTCAAGTTTATCCCCAGAGCGCGGCGTCCGTAGGTACCAAACAGAAACATATTTCAGGGTAACGGCCTGTCTTATTTATGGCTATGGTTAATGTATGCTAAATGCTATAGGCATAAATATTATAGTTCTGATGCCGAAATGTGAATCTTGTTACCTTAAAAGTAGACTTTAAAATAGGGATGCCATTAATTTCTGTTGCAATTTGTTTTCTATGCATTCAACCTATCGCAGTCTACTGGACATACTCGTAGGTCCCCACCATTTTTCAGCAGATAATTTATTTTAGAAGCATTACATTTTTAACACTCTATTTTGCTAATAATGAAAACTCGTCAAGCAGTCACGAAAACTTATTTGTTAAGTCTTTGTCGCAGATATATTTTTCAAAGGAGTTTAGGGTCTGCAGGAATACAGTGTAATGAAGTCAATCTCCGTCATATTTTACTGTAAAATATGCAATTATAAAAAATCTGGAAGCAAAGGACTGATTATCTGGAATATATTTTAACCCCCATTCACATCTCCATTGTCCATTACTTACTTGAGACGTCAAGATACTGAGTCACAGTATCTAGTAATTTAACTGCATTTCACACCTGGAACACAGCAAAAGCACAAAACTGTTATGACTGAAATACTCGTATGAGAGGTTCAGGTACCTACCACCTACTTATATTTTATACATACATTCTTTATTCAGACTTATTAAGATTCAGATAAAAATATAAATCCATATAATAATATTGAAAAGTCAATCTAAAAGTTTATACATTTTTAAAAAATACAGCGATATTGACTTTAATTTATAAGTGTTTCATTCCAACCAAGCCAGTAATAGTAATCATAGAAAATGCCAGGTTATATTAAACTTAAATTTTGCAATTCTCTTTCATGCCATGAATTTTAAATCAGTCCCAGAACGCCGCGTCTAATAACCCGTGAATTATGCAAAATATTAAACTGAAACTACCACTAATAAATTGAAAACCCTATCTTGAATTTTGTTCATGATGATTAATTATGTGCGTCAAAATGTTTGCTTGAAGTTTATTTACTACTAGCTTTTGCCCACTCGCGTTAAATTCAGAGTGACACTCGCGTTAAATTCAGAGTGACACGGTTCCCTTTTCCTGGTTACAAAAAGAAAATAGTATTTCTACGATACTGTAAATATATTACATGTTTTTCCATCGATTTTTAGCTTCATACCCTGAAATTACTAAAAAGCCCCGTTTAAAAATTCTTCCCTCCCTCTTTTAAAGCTTTGGGGGCCGATTTCCGTTAAAGAAAAGATGCTATATTATTTTGTTAGTGACAAATAGTACGCGTACATAATCACTTAATTACTTTTTAGTTAGACGTTAAAAATTTAAAAAAAAACAGCGCAAAATTAATATAAATAATTAAAAACGCGGTAACTAAAATGACCGATCTATCAGTCCAATATAGCGTTTCTTAAACACGACTCGATTATCTCGAGACAATTGTCATATTTTAAAGTAGCTCCTTCTACGTAAGATTATATCAATCGTTTCATTTTATCTTATAAAAAACACGAACTTTGAAATCTACATAGCAATGCTATATACTAAGCAAACGGAAAAAATTGTAATTTCGATCTTAAAATATTTCCAACTTGGGACTATTTTAAATATTTTCAACTCTCAGAAAATCTTCAATTATTGTTCACATTTTACGCCCAAATATCAAATAAAACAATTTGCTAGTCCCCACTGGCATAATATTTTGCTTCGGATCGGAAAGCAAGAGTCCACACCAAAGAGTCACCGACTGTCTACCAATCATACTCTACTAGCCAACCGCTAACAATGAATTAGTATGGTGGGTAAAAGCCACAAACTCAGCAAGGCGAATTCTGGCCTCGTGAAAGTTTAAGTTATTAAGTGGGCTTAACAACCTTACGGTAAAGGAAAACATCGTGAGAAACCTGCGGCAACCACACTACGAAGAAATCAAAGGTTGTGCGTGAAGTCGGTCAATCTGATCTGGGCCCACGTGTACGACTAAGGCCCGTACACTCTACACTTAGTGGGACGTATAATGAGCTGATGATGATGAATACATATTTTCTTTTTTCCTAAACGTACTTTAAGGAAAAAATGTTTGATAAACTAAGAGAATTGAAGATTCCAAGAGGATTTTTAACATAAATGAATGTCTTGGGAATACCGCGTTAGCCAGAGCAGAAATAAACGTCAAATCTGATAAGAAATCTGTTCGTTATCTGGAGCAATCCAAAGGAACAGAGTGTAACGATATAGCCTTGATATCGAGTTATCACGACTCTCGATCAGTTGGTTTTAGTTCAGCGTTTCTAAATGGCAATTGAGGTTTCACTTAACGCGAAATGTCGGTTTCCTTAATTGTTACGTGTGGATTCTATCTTAATTGATACTTTCAAGATTCTATTTTAAATGAGCTTGCTTGGATATAAAAGCAGCAGTAGCTTTTTGAGTTTAGAATTCATTTGGCGTTCTAATTTAAATTGTTGTGTTTGTATAATTCCAGGGAAGGGTAAATAACTTTGAGGGTTTTGTTTTGCATAGTAAATTTTAGTGTAATCAGACAACTTGCGATTATTATTTTTTATTCCAAAGAATAAAAATCTATGCATTAGGGCTAGGTGATGTAGCAGCTAGCGCTTTTGGCTGATGAAAGTAAAAGCAAAAATTTTTTTTTGTAAGGTTCGGTGACTGAAAAATGAAACTTTCATTAAGTTTCAGATGAAGTCGATTTGCGAATTGGTTTGGGAAATTCCTATTCGAGCGTCGGTGGCTCAATAGTGTGGACTGTGGCCTTCCTACCGGGAGGGCTGAGGTTCAAATCCCGACACGTACCAATGTATTTTCGAATTTTCGAAAATATATGAACGTTATCCGACGCTCTTACGGTGAAGGAAAATATCGTGAGGATACCTTTATGCAAGCCTGCGAAGAGATTCTAAGGTTTTGTGTGAAGTCGTCCAATCCGCAATGGGCCCGCGTGGACGACTAAGGCCTAATCACCCTATACGGGTAGGCTCTGGCCCCTCGGTAGGGACATTTAATGAGCTGATGATGATAATGATGATGACCTACCACTTCTAAAAAGTAAGGTTAAATAAGAGAGCGCGAATAACCATTCTTTTCAAATTTAAACCTTAAGCGCGTGCGATTTATATCTTTCTGCTGTCGGAGTGAAAACCGAAAGAATAACTTATAATGAAATAATATTCTATGCGTGCTTCCTGTTTCCCGAACCATTAGTTACACTACAAGCCTACTTCGGTCAAGTTTATCCCAGAGCGCGGCGTCCGTAGGTACCAAACAGAAACATATTTCAGGGTAACGGCCTGTCTTATTTATGGCTATGGTTAATGTATGCTAAATGCTATAGGCATAAATATTATAGTTCTGATGCCGAAATGTGAATCTTGTTACCTTAAAAGTAGACTTTAAAATAGGGATGCCATTAATTTCTGTTGCAATTTGTTTTCTATGCATTCAACCTATCGCAGTCTACTGGACATACTCGTAGGTCCCCACCATTTTTCAGCAGATAATTTATTTTAGCATTACATTTTTAACACTCTATTTTGCTAATAATGAAAATCGTCAAGCAGTCACGAAAACTTATTTGTTAAGTCTTTGTCGCAGATATTTTCAAAGGAGTTTAGGGTCTGCAGGAATACAGTGTAATGAAGTCAATCTCCGTCAGATTTTACTGTAAAATATGCAATTAAAAAAATCTGGAAGCAAAGGACTGATTATCTGGAATATTTTTCCCCCATTCACATCTCCATTGTCCATTACTTGCTTGAGACGTCAAGATACTCAGTCACAGTGTCTTGTAATTTAACTGCATTTCACACCTGGAACACAGCAAAAGCACAAAACTGTTATGACTGAAATACTCGTATGAGGTTTCAGGTACCTACCACCTACTTATATTTTATACATACATTCTTTATTCAGACTTATTAAGATTCAGATAAAATATAAATCCATATATAATATTGAAAAGTCAATCTAAAAGTTTATACATTTTAAAAAATACAGCGATTGACTTTAATTTATAAGTGTTTCATTCCAACCAAGCCAGTAATAGTAATCATAGAAAATGCCAGGTTATATTAAACTTAAATTTTGCAATTCTCTTTCATGCCATGAATTTTAAATCAGTCCCAGAACGCCGCGTCTAATGAAAAACCCGTGAATTATGCAAAAATATTAAACTGAAACTACCACTAATAAATTGAAAACCCTATCTTGAATTTTGTTCATGATGATTAATTATGTGCGTCAAAATGTTTGCTTGAAGTTTATTTACTACTGCCCACGGCTTCGCTCGCGTTAAATTCAGAGTGACACGGTTCCCTTTTCCTGGTTACAAAGAAGAGAAGTATTTCTACGATGGTAAATATATACGTTTTTCCATCGATTTTTAGCTTCATACCCTGAAATCAGTAAAAAGCCCCGTTTAAAAATTCTACCCCTCCTCTTTTAAAGCTTTGGGGGCCGATTTCCGTTAAAGAAAAGATGCTATATTAATTTTGTTAGTGACAAATAGTACGCGTACATAATCACTTAATTACTTTTTGTTGACGTTAAAAAATTTAAAAAAGAGTGCAAAATTAAAAAAAGCGTAACTAAAATGACCGATCTTTCCAATATAGCGTTTCTTAAACAGAACCCTTCTTTAAATGCAATTGTATGCCTAGGCGGGGCAAGAAACAACTATCTACTGAATATCTGAACGGGGACAATACCCTAATCCCAAGCGGGAGAATTAATTCTAACTCTGCGATTAACGGCTAGGTTCGTCGGCAATTCTGCCGGGACGTTGGAGCCGGTTGCGATAACGAATGTATTGTGTACCGGACGGGACTACTTGGATTTAAATTGATAACTATCACCATCCAAAATACCTAAGTAATAGACTGCACTTTGAGGAATAATGTTCGCAGATTAGCGGTGAATATAAATAATAATAAATAAATATCCACTGACATTCAGACAGCGCCATCTAGTCCTAAGTTAAGCGTGAAGCCTGTATTGTGGGTACTGAACAACGGATAAACATACTTATATACATTTTTTTTGTAAATACATACATTTTACATAGAAAACGCCCAGACCTATAAAACATGTTCATGCACACAAATGTTTTATACTGCCCGGGAATTGAACCCGAAACCCTTGGTGAAGTAGTCGACTTTAACATAGAAATGGTTTGATGCGTCCCTAGAGATAAATTTCATCACAACAAATCATGATTTTAAATGAAACACAAGGGTAAATGCGATCGTGAAATATTTTTGGATGAGACATTGAGCAATGAATGAAATTAAAATTTATTATTGCGTCCACTGATATTTGTAATTCAGTGCCTTAAAAATGATTAAAAAAATGTCTTTATGATAAAGGGACGATTGGGGATTTACCGAAATACAGAGAAACTGTAAGCTTGCAATTTAAATAGGATAAGTAAGATGTTTGGTTGATCAAACCCACGTATGGATATAAAGTAAATAAAGTGAAAACAAAGTTTTTTTAAGTAAAGTATCGAACAATTTAAAAATAGAAACCATTTCTAATATTAAGTCTGACATCTCGACAACTCAAAATGCAATTGCAAAAGCTAACTGCGCGCAGCCACATGTGAATATCCCAGGGAATATAACAACACTCCGTTATTCGTACATAACAATTTCTCTCAGTTACGTTATCGCCTCCGCTAACGTTTGGAACCTATAAAGAGCACTCATAAAATCCATTTCCCTGTATTGTACACTGCGGGGAGTGTTACTCACTTAAGACCCGGTTTTTCCTTGAACTCCATGGGGCTCTCCTAAAACTGATATGGAAATCGTAAGAGGCTGAAATATTTACAATGTCTCTTATTAGATAGCTATCGTAATTTGTCAATGAATTGATTCGAATCGATGTCTTTAATAAAGGTAAATTATTGATCTGGTGAAGACGACGGCATATAATAGACTAACTGGCTAAGTTTTTTGCGAGTTGAGTGATTTAAATGGAACTCCTTCGCCAGTGTTTGTGCATAATATGTTAGTAAAGGATGCATTTCGTTTGTCACTCGTATCAGTTACTGATACTCAACAATTGTTGTTTTAATTGTCTCAATTTAATCATTTTCGTCAGAAGAAGACTGCACGGGCTCTCAATCTCTACTATTTATTTTGCCATAACAGTAATTCTTTTAGTATCGCTGTCTTCTGGGATGAAGTGTAAGACAGGCAGTGAAATTGGCTATGGATATTGTAACTTTTCATTTTTACGATACGTAACGTCACCAGTTAGCTCTGTGGCATTTTTTCAAAAGTCCGGTCGATTATAATAAAAGCAAAAGTTGACACACAAAAAACGAAACTAGTTTTTGTCTACGACTGAGTCGGAGAGTTGCATCGACATACAACACTATTTATATTCATGAAATAACAATATATATTTATTTTGCTATTACAGTTCACTTAAGTATACTATCACCACAGATAACCGTATTAGTTGGTATTAATACTAGTAATATCAAGACATAACTCACTTTTAAAATGTGCGATACATTCGCTAGCCGTAATAAGTTATGGCATGAAGCAAGGGCGACTGTTAGGCCCCACACTGGATAATGCTCATAGCTTCTAGTATTGTCTGACGCAGTAAGATAGTATAGCATATATTAAATTTACAAGCTTTTCAAGTATCGTAAAAGTTAATGTTGACGCACCATTACAGTGGAGTTATTACCAAAGCAGTAAACACGCTTATGAAAAAAAATGGTTATAACTCGAGATAAAGACAATTGTCATATTTTAAAGTAGCTCCTTTCTACGTAAGATTATAATCAATCGTTTCATTTTTATCTTATAAAAAACACGAACTTTGAAATCTACATAGCAATGCTTATATACTAAGCAAACGGAAAAATTTGTAATTTCGATCTTAAAATATTTCCAACCTTGGGACTATTTTAAATATTTTCAACTCTCAGAAAATCTTCAATTTATTGTTCATACATTTTACGCCCAAATATCAAATAAAACAATTTGCTAGTCCCCACTGGCATAATATTTTGCAACGGTCCACATAAAGCGTTCATGTTCATAAATTACAAATCCCTTAAATTTGCAACAGCTTAACTGGCACATTTTGGGAGTTGTTAACACCTGAACCAATTATATGCAATTACCTTTCGCTTGATTACGTTCTTAAATAGCTTGGGTAGTACTTACGATACGACCGACCAGTATATCAAGGTCCTCTGAAATATCATTGTTTGCCAGCAAAGCTTCGTGATTATTGAAGTTGCAAAGGGGCGGAGTAGATCGTCCTACACTGGCCGAGTTATAAGTACGGGCGTTGTTTATACCACCACATTGCAGCCGAGAGAGATTAACACGTTCGCCCAAAACTAGTCGGAATTAGATTTTACTGTTAGTTGTAGGAGAACCTTATAATTGGCTGTTTCGTTACGTTACATGTAATCGCAGTATTGGAGGCCGAGTTAAATGAGACGGTATTGGGTTGGCAGTCAAAGAAATTAGTAGCAATTTATTGGCGCCAGCAACAGTTGTTTTAGAAGGATTGTAAGTAACTTGGAATTTAGGGGTTTGGTTATATCCGATTTGAAAGCGTTAAGTGAATGGCAAAGTTAGATTGAGGCGGAGTGCTGGGATTGCGTGGAAAAACAATCACGACAACAATCGCGATAACGTTTTATGGGTTACCATTGGGTTTTCTATTTCACATGGCGTGCAGCGACTCAATGTTTTAGAAGTTTGTATAAAATTTCAATTTCATCCCGTTTACCCATTCCGAAACAGATGTAATCTAACTACTTAATTAACTTTTGTAAACACTCCAGAATTTAAATATATTTGCATGCAACTATTCGTTTAAAAATAAATGTTGAAATCAGTTAAGAATTTATAAAATGATTTCAGTGTATATTAAATAAGTTTAAAGTTAAGGATTGAAAAAAAAATAATCTTTTATTCAGGTTTTAACTTTGAAAACAGAAGAAGGTTCTCAATTCTACTTTATATTTTTTTACCTCAGAACTTTGAACAGTTATTTTAAACCTGACTCATTTTCAAATGTTCAGACTCATTTTTTAATGATTGCGGTGTGTCATAAGGTCATAACACTCATAACATAATACATTGTGACTTTTATTTCCTTTATATGGACTAGGTTTAAAAAAAATCAAAATTTGAAGAGCCAAATATATAAGGTGGAATGAATGGGCCAAGTTATGACATCGTTGTCAGATTCGTTATACTACATAAATAGCCTGAGCCACAAGTGACGCCTCGCATATCTTGCTCGCTCGGGCTCAATCTTTCAGCAGATATTTCTTAATAATCCGCTGTATACATCAGTGTAACAGGAGAGCGAGACTCGGCCCGCGTAATGGTAAACAATATTTTTCATACATAAGTAACTTGCTGATAAAAAATGGTAAAGAAAGTCAAGAGAGAGTTGATGAAGTTCCGTAGTTTAAAGGAATAAGATTACACTAACAAAAATTTACATTTGTTTGAAATTCATGTAATATAAGAAATCCTGTGCAGCATTCCCGTACAGATTAAGTAATGCCAATGCTAAGATCATAGCCGGGACTAAGGGCTTAATATAACGTGCTCCCACAAGACGACATTGTCTTTGATCGTTTCATTAAGCTTATAATCTTATACCTATGTTTTAGTGCAGCCTTTGCGTTTACTGTCAAACAATTACTTACCTAATTTATTACATAAAAATCTTCTCAATGAGGGGCTTCGACCCGTAACCTAATGCGTCAAGTACGTGTTGGCTGTATTCAATGTAGACACTTATTTATCCATTTGAATTATATTAATGGCATGTTTTTTTTCTAATTTCATATTAGTAATGTCTGTAGTATCAGATAGTTCAAATGAATAAATATTCAAACATCGCCCTCAGCCCTCATTTAAGTAGAGCTTATAACGGGGGTACTAAAGAACGGATAAACATGCGTATATACTTTGTTTCTTTAAACACAAAATATGTGTATAAAGAAACGAAGTTGTTTTATGTATATTATTATACATAGAAATACCCAGACCAAAACAAAGTTATTGCTAGTTTTGCACCCTTCATTCCGCCATGCCCAATTTTAATCAAACTTATTAGTGTCATCGAAAAAATACGTGACCATTTTTATATTTTTGTTACGGAACCCTAAAACTTCTGTCTGTTTACAGGGTAAGAGGGGTTGTCATCAGAATAAATGAGTCGCATTAGGGTCACACCACACGTTGCGAGCACGACCACTCCGGTGGAAATTTTATGTTCAGTCCATTGTCAGGGTCCTCTTATACCTTTTTGAGATTTCGAATATGAAAAAATTTCGCGAAACTTATATAAATATCATGGTGTACCTTACCTTAGATTATCAATAAACTAACTCACTCAAAAAGTGTCCGCGGCAAAATTATGCCCATCCGTCAGTTGACCAAAATTTTCATTCATAATCACGTCGCCAGCTACATATCATAGTGACATTGTAGTATGCTCGTGCTTTAAATTTTGTACCTTTTAATGACGCCTTGAGGTCAAAATTTTAATGAATAATTTTATGTCATACATACAAATTTGTGTTAAGCGGCTTGGACATGTTTTTGGTGATATTTCTTTGTGATTATTCATCTAGTTAGTTTATTGTTCATATAAGCGGTAGACACATAAATATACTAAGTCATTTACACAGCGCCATCTATCCCCAATTTCAGCCCACGTCGCCCACGCCTTAACCCGCCCCGCCCAGCCGGTGCGTATGCAGATCTACTGCTGTAACCTCCTCGTAAATAGAATTACCTCATGAATTGTACGTAAATCAAAGAGATAAGACCTCACAAGTTCCCAAGGAGATACCAAGTTCATTGGATGGTGACTTTTACAATGAAGGAAAAAACTTTAAGGAAACCAGCTCACGCCTACGAAGGAATTCAAAGGCTGCGCATGAAGTCAGCCAATCCGCACTGCGCTCGCGTGGAAGATAAATGCCAATACACCTTAGTCTTAGTGGGGACGTAAAATTGAACTGATGATGTTTTCCTTTACCGTAAGAGCATCGGACAACGTACATATAATATTGAAAATTTGAAAACACATTTGTACCTCCCGGTAGAGGGGCAACAGTCCACACCTTTAAGCTACCGACGCTTCAGGTAAACATATTAAGACTGCCTAACCATACATGTTGCTTCTTCGGAGTTACGTGTGTACCATTTTATATCAGGTGAACTGTCTGCTAGTTTACTTAGTAGCTCTGAAATTTTAAAAAAATGCGATGTTGCCTCGAATATATATGATTACAGCAATATGTAACTGCCACTTCAACGTCATATTTTACTTTAATTCTCTATCATTTCTAAAATCTATTACAAACACAATACACTCGCAGGTATATCGTGTGAATTTAGAATCATCGGCAGCCATTCGACGTATTATTGTACTCTTATTACGGAATGTTTTATGGGAACTTAATTCTAACCTTTGGGCCGCACATCAGAACAGTGCGCAACCGGGCTGCATTCGCATTCGGGCGCCTCCATTGCCTACTAAACACGCGTAGTAAATTATCCCTTTGTAATAAGGTGAGAATCTACACTGCGTGCATCAGGCCCATAATGACGTATGCCGGTGTCGTTTTCGCACACGCTGCGTCCAAACACGTCCATAGGCTACAAGTCATTCAGAACAAGTTCATGCGCAGGGCCACGGGAGCGCCGTGGTTCATACGCAACTAGAACCTTCATTTAGACTTAGGGCTGTCTACTATTTCGCAGTACCTAAAGTTGGCGTCCAAACGCTTCTTCGACTCGGCAATAGCGCATTCAAACCCGCTCATTGTCTCCTCTGCTGATTATTCTACAACAGCAGCTAATAATAATATTTCACCTCGCGCGCGTAAACGTCGGCGTCCACGGGACGTGCTAGACGATCCGGACGACCCTACCACGGTCGCCGCCGCATCGGCGGCCGAAATAGCTAAAACACTAAAGTTACACTCCACAAATCGACAACCGAGATTCCGCCCCCGCCGGCGGGGGCCATCGTCGCGTATCCCTGTAGGTTCGCACAGTCTCTATTCGCGTAACCGGCATGTGCCGGGCCGCTTTTCTCCCCAAACATATGTTAGGCTACCAAGCCCCCCCGCAACGCCCTAAGCCGAGGTTGGAGTCCCGTTCGGAGACGCCTTTAGGCTCGTTGTGTAAATTTTAAGGCTGAGAGCCATCTGCGCTCGCCACTTGCCCGGTGAAGCAGTAAAGGCCATCTGCGGCCAACAGCAGTAGTCAGTTCGAAAAAAAAAGGTAACTTAATACTATATAGATTTATCATAAAAGTTTAATAAAATAAATAAATAAAATATCGCATTGCGTTGAGCAATGTGATAAATTCTTATTGCTATTACTACGATATACTTTATGAACGCGCCGCCCGCCCCAAAGCCCTGGCGCCGCCCTCCGCCATGCCGCGCACCGTGAACCCGACTCACTCCATACTAAATTGAATATTATCATTTTTAAGTAAAAAAAAACTTCTTTTAATGTTTTACTGATCTGTCGCAAAGTGATTCAAATGATTTTTGGGCTTTCAAAATTTATCTTATATTGGAGGGATATACTTTGAATCACGAATAAGTTTAAAAAATCAAATGACAATGTTCTCGATTTCGCCCTGTATAAGAATAGTCTTATCACGATAACAGTTAAAGTAATGACGTATGTAACCAGTGACGATGACTTGGCTGTATTGAATTACCGAAATGGTTTCGTACAAGTCACGTTCAGCATATCATCGACAATTTGTCACACGCAAACAGGTTGTCCGCTAAACCTTACCCTTTGTAAGGTTGTCTGACGTCGAGTTGACACATCCATTTTGTATGAAAGGTTTGTCTAACTGGGCAGGAATATGAAAATGCTGTATGACGTTCCTTTCACTACACAGGAAAGTAATAGTTTTTGAGCTAAATGTACTGAAGTCATTCTACTGTAGAAACGTCTTCTTCAAGTATGTATTTTCTTAAAAGGGAACCTCATTATGTATACAGAACTTTATGAAACTGTTATTTTATAAACTAATAAGAATTTTATATTTGGTCTTTGCGTCTTTTCGGCACGAATCAGGACACTTGACTATTACTCTTAATTGTACAGCACTGAGTATTTGCGGAGTGCAAAGAAAATTTAAAAAGCAGTTAATGAAGTTAATTGTTGTTTTGGATATTTTTGTGCTCTTGTGAAAAAAAAACAATTATCAAATCAGATTATGAACGTTATGTTATACATCGAATCACTCAGACCAATAAAGCAGATATTCAAGCTTAAAAATGTTTTTACTGCTCGAAACCTTGGTGTAATATAGCCCACATCTCAACTATTTCAGCACATAGGTCATCACACAAAAACCTTTCATTTTATTCTTACTAACTTAACATTGTGCATTTAGAATCATCATCAGCTCATTAAATGTCCCCACCGAGGGGCACGAGCCTACCCGTAAAAGGTGTATAGGTCTTAGTCGTCGATGCAGGCCCAGTGCACAACCTTTGAAGCTCTTCGCAGGCATGCGTAGGTTTCCTCACGATGATTTCCTTCACCGTAAGATCGTCGGATAATTTCGAAAATTCAAAAACACATTGGTACGTGATTAAAGAGATTTAAACCTGCGCCCTCCCGGTCCCTACTGTAAGAGTTCACACCATTAACCCACCGACGCTCTTTTGAATAAAACAGTTAAATATCTACACTTAGTAAATCAGTACCTATGTACGCACATTAAGTAGAACTGAGTATTAAATGTGATTAAAGCTATGTTTTATTGTATCAACAAAACACACATTAACAAAATACACGTGAGCGCTAGTAAAAACTGAATAAATCCGGCTTAAACCACCAAATCCTCCTAAAGCCGGACATTCCTATCTGCTAATGGGCATATCTTTGTGTGGATATTTTACCCTACTTAACGAATCTTGTGCAAATATTTGAACAAACATCCCAGGTGTATTCAGCGAAGGTTTTTCTTTGAAGTTCATTTCGTCCAAATCGGGCTTTCTGTGCTATCGAATGAACTTTGTTTGAAAGATTTTGCGGCGTTACAAAATAATAGACAGAAGTGTGGGACTAGAATATTCCATCCTTCAATTAAGATTGAACCTGTTTACCGTCGTTTATGGTATATGTACGATTTCCCTTCCTACGCATACGCTACGCATCGAAAAACATGTACGGCTGGCCGACTTTGAGTTAATCATACATTAAGTATTTACCGGCTTAAAACACATTATTATTTAAATGACAAATGCAATATTTAAAAAAATCTTGATTGCTTTTGAAACAAACTTTTTGATACACTTATATTAAACGATATTAATTAGATCAGTTGTTAGTAGGAAGTTTCTTAAGATTTTTTATAAATGTCAATTAGGTTTAATAAAAGAAAAGTTTTTGTTTATTATTTTAATTAATCGCGTCATCACAAATCTAATATTCTTTATATTACCAAAAACCAAAAAGTTATGTACAGGATACAATTTACCAGTTATGCCATATTTTTTTTAGAAAGTTAACCACATTTAAATATGTTTAAAATATTAAATTGGTACTTGTTGTTCTATGGAATATTAATAATTATTTCTCAGTATGACGAGTGAAATCCCGTAATCAAAAGCTATTTTAATTTATTTTTTCTATAAATTCCAGCATGCCTATCCGTTACTTATAAACACAGCAAACCGTAATCAAATATTGGAAATACAACATTGAATGGCAGCATGAGTGTCTGCAGGCAGCTAATGGTGTAGCGAGCTGGCTTGATTACAGTCGATATCAACGGGAGTGTAGTGCAGTGTAGATTAAAATCAGTCTCTTTGAGAGTCAGGGAAAGTACAGGTTCCGCAGTTAAGTCTATTTTCAGTATGTAACAAGATATTTTTGAAACGTCAAAATATGATCGATTGGGCTTAGAATTAGCAATAAAGAGCACAATAATAGAATCAAATGATATTGAAATGTCACCAATTAAACAGATAGCCTCATCATAAGCACATTAAACGTCCCCACTGAGGGCACGAGCGTACTTGTACAGGGTTGTATAGGCATTGTCGTCCACGCGGTGGCCAGTGCGAATTGGCCGATTTCACGCACAACCTCTGAATTTCTCTTCATAGGCGGGCGCAGGTTTTATCATTATGTTTTCCTGCACCGTTAGAGCGTCGTAACGTACATTTGTAATTTTGAAAAATCGTGAACACATTGGTACGTGGCGGGATTTGAACCTGCGCCCTCCCGAACGTAAGCCAACAGCCCACACCATTGATAGCCTACTTGGAGGAAAATGTTATCTTTACAATCAATAAAAGATTTTATAGAAAATAATATTTTATTTAAGCCTTAAGAGGTTTTATTAACCAATTGATCTTCAAGAATCCAGACATAATGAAAAATCTATTGTTAAAAAAGAAAGCGTCTTGGCGGTCAAAGCGTTGATTCCATATGAGTGAAATGCGATGTGTAAGTGTAATGTGAAACTTAAGACAATACTATCGATAACCAGAAAAAAAGTCTTGGCTCGATGTAATCTAATTGTATACGTAGCAAAATAAGCAGAGTACCAAATACGAGCGTACGAAATCTGCGCTTCCGGACTAAATTTTCAAATACAATTCCTGTTATAGCTCTACATCCTAGTTCGCGACGTTAAGGCAAACGTGGAATTACATTATCGTCGGGTGTTAGTTAGCATGTAGAATCTGTGGAACCCTACATCGGTCGATGGAGGTTGATGTGAGCACAGTTAGCTGTCGGTATATTAGCGAAGCGTGCGTCTGCATAAAAAGCACTCACTGCAACTCCGGTTTCAATATTTGCATTTCATTTCTGGCACAATCCGCCGCGCGTACGGAAGCAAACTCAGCCAGTTTCTTATTGTTCTGTCTTTTGTGCCCGGCTCCAATCTATTGTTATTACCCGGGGTTTGAGAGCTACTTGAATTTTTGAAAAGTAATAACGCCGAATATTGACGGTTTTGAAATATACGCGAGCAATTATCAGAGTATGCCTATATCAAGAACATACTAGTGAGAAATGAGATTTGCGAATTTTTTGAATCGAAGGTAGACCAATATGACTTCGTATACCTCATAATTTTACTTATGCGCTGGTTCAGTAATTTGATCTTGGCCCACGAACTTTACCTTACCAATTTCTGCTGTTCTAAAAGGGATGCTTTTGATGTAGGTAGTCGTGTTCCGGTTTGTAAAGTGAAACTCAGTAGACAAGTAGGATACTGAAGATTTTCATCTTTACGACAATAGCGTAACGTTAGCAAGTGCACTATGGTCCGTTTTTAGAACTCCCAATTACGTATATTATTGTCGGTAATTGCAATTGTTCATCAAATAAAGCTGTAGTTGATTCGGAACTTTCTAATTGTTGTTATTCTGTGGCTGGTTTTATATTGATATTTTTTATATTTCAATGAGTAGGCAAACAAAGAGGTGGTTTACCTGAAGGTTAGAGCTATCACTACTCAAAGATACTCGTAACTCCAAAGTGACAACGAGATCGATAGCAATTGAGAGGAAAAGAAATAAAAGAGAGGGGAAGAAGGGGCTGTGGGCCTCCGGTAACTTCAATCATTTGGAAAAACACACAAAGCAAAGCTTATCTCTCCGGTTTTCTGTGCGGCCGTGGTATCCCACCTGGTCAGCCAGCCCATTCGTGCTGAAAAATGGGTCGCACACAGAAGAGATTTTAAGGTTGTGCGTCAGGTCGGTCAATACACACTGGGCCCGCGTAAATGACAATCGACTACGGTCTGTACACTTTGGTACGGTTAGGCTCGTGACCCTCAGCGCTCAGTGGAGACGTTTAATGCGCTGCTGATGATGATGTTGAATCCCTTCATGTGATGATTCCACAACTGCTTAAAATCTATTTGTGTTAAAGATTTCAATCAAATTATGAAATTTAAAAACGCATTAGCAATTGTGATAAAAAACAATTATAAACACAAAATATCTTCGGTGCCATTCTCATTTTTATCTAATCTGTGCGTTCATGCGGAGAAATTAATTTCGTGAAAGCGAATCGCCGAGTAAATACACTTCATCATTCGAGACGCTTCATACTTTCGTCCGAGGAATCTTCAAAGGGAGGAAATATCGTTTATTGTTAAATTTACACTTTTTTATTAAAACGGTCGCAAAGTAAGATTTAGATTATTCATGCTGAATAAATGGCAGGGGCGATTTTCGTATTTTAATAGTACGAATTGGATTTTTTATAGGATTTCAATTAGGTTCCAGTAGTGTAGGTACCTATTCTATAAACCACACCTACTCGTAAAACATTCTGCCAGTGATAAAAGTCTGTGATCAACCATCATGGTCGCAATGATTAGTTAGATACAGTTCACGATCGAATAATCTATAATGCAATAATATTATCGAGTGTCAAATAAAAGCGATTTATACTACGTGGATTAGAATTAGAATGTATGTACTTACACCTACATTCTGCGTCGGTGGCTCCATGGTGTGGACTGTCGCCCTCCTACCGGTAGGGCTGAGGTTCAAATCCTGCCACGTACCAATGTGTTTTCGAATTATCGAAAAATATATGTACGTTATCCAACGCTCTTACGGTGAAGGAAAACATCGTGAGGAAACCTCCGCACGCCTGCGAAGAGATTCAAAGGTTGTGCGTGAAGTCATCCAACCCGCAATGGGCCCGCGTGGACGACTAAGGCCTAATCACCCTATACGGGTAGGCCCTCGGTGGAGACATTTAATGAGCTGATGATGACTGACACCTACATTCCTAAACAATGTTTTTAAATATTTTGTTTGCTATTTGTTCCGGCTAATCTTCGGTATGACAGAATTGATTTCTATAAGTGCCTTCCTCGGGAAAAAATTAAAAAACTATTATTGTTTTTTCTTATACCTTGTTTCATTTTCGGTCCTTGGCAGTTTAATAGTTGGTAAATTAAAGAAAAGAATTGAATTGAAGACGCAATGTCAATTTTTCAGTCTTGCGTTATTATTTGCTTAATCATTCAGGAAGGCGCAGGCCAATTTTATTTAGATGATTTCATTTATTTATTTAGTAAGTACAATATAGCAATATTTATTTATTCAATACATACACTATCATTACAGGACCTAGGTCTAGGCCTAGGACTTAGGCCTAATGCAAAAATGTAGTTAAATATAATTGTTTTCATGAAAATTTGTCTCCCACTTAACCTATGCCGCCCCAGACATACGAGTCGGTATCCCCACACTGCGCCTGATATGCCGGATCTCCGCTTTTTTCATCCAGCCTCCACCAGTGAGCAAGTCGTCGGTCCATCGTGCCGGATAAAATTATGTAGGCTACGAATGTAAGATGGGATAGGAATATTATAGGAATCAATATCATCCTAGCCATCGGATAGTAAGACATGTGAACGTACTTATAAGGTAAACTTTTTCGGCATACCTCAAGGATTCTGGAAAGACTATTGTGTATTCCAAAGAAAATAACAATATTTCTTTATTAATCCCATTGGGAGATGTGGCACACATTGCTTCAGATGAATTCTTTATGAATTCCGTTCTGTAATTGAGGTAGCTTAACATATTACATGAATAGCCAACGCTTACAGTATAGCAACATATACTCGTAGATCACGTTATTAAAGTTTTAATAAGTTACCCGGCTGTAACTTACCTTAGATGAAACTCATTAACACAACCCCATGGCTCCAATATAAAATAAAGGGATATTTTTTTCGTAATATTCAAGAAGTACATATAAATATTATTTTATTTAATAAGCGGCTCATTGGTGTGGCCTTACGATTGGGAGGGCGCAGGTTCAAATCCCGCTACGTACCAATGTGTATTCGAATTTTCGAAAAGGTTGTGCGTGAAGTCGGCCAATCCGCACTGGGCCCGCGTGGATGACTTAGGCCTATACATACTTTTACGGGTAGGCTCGTGTCCCTCAGTGGGGACATATAATAAGCTGAGATGATGATGATGATGTTTAAAGTTACCCATCTATAATACCAGACCAAGCCGAAGGAGAAGCCACAATGTAGAAGATGTATATATTAAGTCACAGTATTCCGCTATCAAGCAAGGTCAACTTCTAAACTCAAAAAAATGTAATCCGGTATTTTCCACCATCTACACTAAAATATCAAACCTTATTTTTAAGAAACCTTATTTTTATATGTTGATTCATTGATCACTTTTTTTTGCAATATCGTATTTTTTAAATACACTAAAACCAATAAATATAAGGTCAATTGATGATAGTGAGCAATGACGTCACATATCACTAATATCATACAAAATATATGGAAACGT
>PQWD01000115.1:95000-111613 GCA_019425675.1 Leucinodes orbonalis
TACCAAAATTCTAAGCTTCCATATTTACTAGTAAATAAAAAATCATAGTCGCATTCAAGTCGTCACATAGATTTAATATTTCATGCTTTTTGATTAGATTATAGCTCTGTAGCGTTCACAGAGTTTATGCGTAGGCAGAGTAGGGTATGCAAAGTGAGTGACACTAATCGCAAAAGCAATAAATATTTTAGTTTTGTTCAATTGTGCTGTTGATGACAGCAAATCGCCTATGGTTTCAAAACTGTAGAGGAAAATGGGCGATTAGTAGAAAATCATTTAATATGTTTGAGATTTTCCAGGTTGTCTGAACGCACAGGGAATGCCCTGCTTGTAAATATGGAGTGCACACCACAGTTAAAGCTATATTGCGCCTTTCGTATTATCTTCAGCTTTGGCAATTCCCACACTAACTAATTTCTCCTAAATTAATTTAACGCGATTCAATCCATAAAGTTATACACAATGAAGACACTTATATAATCTTTTTAAATTGGGTAAGCCACTTCTATAACCAGACTCGTTGTATCTACCCTTCGGTAAAGTTTTTCACCCACGTGGTATGTAGCAAAACATATCGCACGCTATTGAGCCATAGGGACCGGCGGCGATGGACTCATTATAAACTTTCTCCCATCAAGTTGCTTTTCATACAACTACGCCGTACTTGTTAAATTCTGCGTTGCAAAGGCTTGACGAATAACTACGATAAGTGAGGTTTAATTGCTTTATTATTAAGAGTCGCATGCTGGCATCGTTTATGATTAAAGAAATGTATAGGTTGCCGAGCTGACCTGAAGTTCTTTGACAGGTTAGCTGAAGTTATATCCCTAAATATCAAGGATATATATACAATTATTAAATATAATACCGCGTCTTGGCAAGCGTAGCGTAGGACGTCCGGCCCGATGGACCGACGACTTGCGGAAGGTCGCTGGTGGGAGCTGGATGAGAAAAGCGGAGGACCGGGATATCTGGCGCAAAATGGGGGAGACCTATGTCCAGCAGTGGACTGCGATAGGTTGAAGAGAGAGAGAGATATATAATGAAAATTTCCCGCAAATTTTCCCGATAATTAACTGAACACGCTAGCCATTGCGCCAGGGAATCCTCACATAGATTTATTTAAACAATTGGGAAATTATTCATTAGATTAGCAAATTGAAGTGGCAGTGGGTGGGTCAAGTATTTTGCAGAACCGATGCCCCGAGGAGTAGACGAGTTTTGGTGGAGACCGCGACTTGGCAAGCGCTCCCTAAGACGCCCTCCGGCCTGTTGAATCGCTGTCTTGCGAAACTTTTCTGATGGAGGCCAATGATGTAAAACGTATAGATTCGTGATATGCTCACAAAACAATCGAAAAAAGTGTTCCAAATGCAGCGACAGCACATACACGTATTTGAAATGAGCGTACATTGACCTAAACAAAAAACTACAAACTGTATTATCTTTGCTGGTTCGTTTTTGAGGTACAGGTGGCGTATCTACCTTTATATATACAGAATATCATTGGTGGAGGCCAGATGACACAGAAAAGTGACCTATAATTTAAAGTAAGAGAGTATGCAAAACATACATTTTAAAAGTAACGTTTGTCAAGTTTATGCACTCAAAGAAAATAATAGAATTCAAAAAGATTTATATTTATTTACTCACGTGTCAATAAAATTCCCATATTCAATACAAACATTAAAACATCCGGGCAGCACTTTAGTGTCAAAATCCTTTTAGGCGTAATTTCCCAGCAAAGAGGAATATTTACGATGTCAATCTGGATGTTGCCGGTCCCGGATTTACGGTCCGCTCAAATAAAATATGTAGATTTGTTACGGAACGCGGCACTTATTGAAATTGGCTGATTTAATTTAATCACATTATCTAAAACGTAAAAGGATTGGCGCTGTATTGCTGAACAAACAACGATTTTAGTGCTTTTCTATTTGTGTGAAACTCAACACGTAAGTGTATAGAATTGTTTTGTGCTTTAAAGTAATTGACATTGAATTTCAATGTTGCTTTAATTAAATTTTCTTGCGGATCTTATGAAGTTTTTAAGTTTGAATGTTATTTTCTGACGATCGGTCAACTCGTTATGTTAGTTTTTTATTATTAATATACCTACAATGTTCAATATTGTCATTTTTAATTAATATGATTGATGATAATAATTGATAATTTTTAGGTTATAATATTCTTTGTAATCAATAACAAAGCAACTTAAAATATAACAAGATTTGTTAAACAGGAAAATTACTCTTTAAACGTTGAGTTTAAACGAGATGGCTTAAAACTCGCCATCGGAAAGTTTGTCATTTAATTACACCACAAAACACCAACTTTGATCATAATTGTGATAACAAATATTTAAAAATGGCAGTTTTTTCAATAAATTTCATGTTTGGCCGTGTTTCATCGGCGACAGAGCGAGTTTTATACGTTTCATACGGAGTTCTAACAGCTGGCTTCACCAGGAATCATTCTGCGGGAAAGCGCTCCTTTTCATGATTGCTGTTCCGGATTGTAATACAGTTTTATTGTTATATTGAACCGTAGTGGGTGCTGGTCTGGATCAACTTTTATCCATCTGGTCGGCGTTAAAATATTACACGCTCTCATTTGCGTTGTAAATAATTTTCATATTGGAAAAAGTTCCGACAGTGTGTTCTGGAGGAAAAGTAATCTCTTTTATTTATATTCCACTGCAAACCAGCGCCTTGACAACACTGTTTTGGCATTAGCTAAATGGCCACCATTTTGGTAGCATTATTTTTTTATATTATTTAAAGACTAACGTGTAGGGTTGAACACTTAATTTGCACCGAATATATTTTTTTTCTTTCAATTCTAGAACCATTATCTCTTAAATAATAGGAACCATTGAAAGATTTAACGTCTTGAAGACTTCAAATATTACATAGATCGCTTGAAAGATCTCACTATAATAAAGATTCATTAAAACGTTGTCGTTACGTCACTCGCCGGTTTA
The DNA here is from genome assembly GCA_019425675.1 of Leucinodes orbonalis. NCBI lineage: Eukaryota > Metazoa > Arthropoda > Insecta > Lepidoptera > Crambidae > Leucinodes > Leucinodes orbonalis. The sequence goes on from PQWD01000115.1 coordinate 97,984, forward strand.
ACAACCCATCTTACCTAACTCCAGCATTTAATACGCAATAAGGAAATTCCAATCGTTCACGACAATTACGCCGGGTCGGGTCCAAAACCATAAATCCTCTGCCACATACGTACGTTTACGGTACAATCTTTCTGCGAGACATCTCGCTGTAATTTTGACCCGAAACAAGATACTCTCGTAAATGTCGTCGGGGGTAATTCAGACCGACAGTTCTCACCGCTCGCAGGTTATTATCATAAACAGCAGCGACATCGAAAGGGTCCGTGGGGTAACAAAGACCCGTGAGCAGCACAGGGTTATCTACGTGTTTGTGTTGTTATTTGTACATATGATTTGCATTGACTTGTGATGTTCCTATAATTCTAAGTATTATTTGATAAATTTTAGAATTATCACTTGGTAGTAGACTTGCAATACACCTTTCGCAAATTTAATATTAAGAATTTGATGAGATCGTAAATGTAATTGACGAGTGTGAGGAAATTATTTTTTGAAGTAATAAGTTTACTTCAAAGAATAAGTTATTACTTCACACTAAGTTTACTTCTCCAAATATTAAGTCTGAATAACAAATGTTACAAAGACAACGGGTGCAATATACATTCTTAGTAATTATTTATCAAAATATGTTCTGATTCACTTATTTGATAAGTAATAACAGTTTTATAATACTAAGCTGCCAATAAATAGCTCTAGAGTTACTAAGAATCTAGAATAAGTATTCTTTAGAGGGCATAGGCCCTTGTTAGTATTTAACGACCCAGTCTACTAAGAAAGCCCTATTAAGGTTTCAATGAACCTCAACATATAGCTTCTTCTAAAGATAACACGAACGGGCTACGTAATTATAGAACAACACTCGAAATCTCTGTGATTTTAAATAAATTACTTGTTCATTCATGTCGCCGCCTCAAGTTAGTTTTCTTAATTAAATATTTAACCCTGGACTCAAATTAAGACGCGCCGCCTTATTCTGGAGCCCTTAAGGTGGCGCTGAGTTTGTCAAAGGATCACTTTTTGCTTTGAGACATTTTTTAGAATATTCGCGAGGAAACTTGACGGTGTCATGAATATTCCTTAAAAAGTAAAAATGTGTAGTCAGATTTGTTTTGTCTATTTATTATTTTTTAAAAATATTCACTTAAGTTTAAAAAACAATAAAACCTATATATTTGTTGGCACCCATAAACGAAGATTCTTTTTAAAATTCTAATGTGTATTAATATTTAATTAGATACCATTGATCATATTATAGTATGGAGCAAATTAGATTTATTTTTTAAAGAATATTTCAAGTAATATATATACTTAACCAGCCAGCCATCTTAACCAGATGCGAGTAGTCCATCTAGTTACGGGTAGGCTTACGCTTATTTTCCCGTTACATGTTTATAACTATAATCACTATTCAGGCTATCTAATAAGAATGACCGTTCTGGCTATATCTTAAGACATAGAAGGAGACGCGTCCGTCTGATTGATTGATGCCCGGCCCGGGAATGGTCCGCTCGAGCGTAAGTATGCAAAATTGGGCGTTTTTGCACCGAAGACGGATGGCGGACGGCGCGTTTGCTGCGATCACGATAGTTACGGATCGTTTTTATACCGGTCACCCATTGTGCGACTGGTTGTTTCTAGGAATCCATGTCATTGTATGACGTCATGTTTTCCTTGAAGCACTAGTGTTATAGTATATATAATTTAGGCAGTCACATTTCGTTTATCCCATAAGTGGTCGTATGTAGCACGGATGGAAACTCACAACGCACAATACATAAATCTATTGTCCACGCGCGTACTACGTTCGAGATGACAAAACTACAGGTTTTTCTGCTACGAGCACGTATATGTAATATACACTGATGCAAAAAAGTTCTCAGTAATGACTATTTTCTTAAAATTTATTTATTTCTATTTTCGTTCTTGATTTAGTGAGTTTAGCCAGTTCGCTCATTTCATGATGAAGTGATACGCATGTCCATGACAGATGTTGTGTTGAAGAACACCAACAACTGCAGAAAGTTACTATTTTTGTGTCAACACTGCTTTGTATTCGTCACCTGAGATTACAGATGTTTTTATTATTAGGCACATCTACAACCCACTCTGCCTAGGTAACATATTTCCTATCCACGAACAACCTTTTGAACTCCTGTCAATCTGGCTTCCATGCCGGTCATAGCACGACTACTGCGTTGGTACATGTTTCCGATGACTTCGACTTGGGATGGAAAATCAAAAATTAACCGTCCTAATGCTGTTTGATTTCAGTAACGCCTTCAATACAGTAGATTTTGATATTCTGCTCTCCATCTTGCGCTCTCATAACATATCTCCAACGGTGATTGAATGGTTTCATAGTTACCTGTATGGGCGCCGACAGCGCATTTGCGTTGAAGATTCTTTTTCTGCGTGGTGTAATACTTCTGCCGGCGTTCCGCAGGGTGGTGTCCTGTGACCTCTTTTGTTCTCTATTTTCATAAATTCTATCACTCTTCCGCTCACTTCTTTCTATCATTTGTATGCAGACGATCTTCAAATTTATACACAGGCTCCGCTTTCAGATCTCTGAGTTGCTATCGAGACTACCAACAGAGACCTTATTAGTATTGCTGAGTGGAGTCGTTCCTACGGCTTGAAGGTTCATCCGGCGAAAACTCAGAACATCATAATAGGTAGCCACTGGTATATTTCACGGATTAAACATGACATGTTACCCCAGATCATTTTTGATGGAACTTCTATTCCCCCACAGCCGTAAAGTCAAAAACCTTGGCGTTACGTTTGACGACTCTTTGTTGTGGAATCATCAGGTATCAGAGGTAAGTAGGAAGGTGTTTGCCGCTTACGGTTCTCTTAAGCGTCTCAGGAATCTTTTGCCGACCAAAAACAAAATAACACTGGCACATTCGATTCTCCTTCCTATGCTGGATTTTGCAGACGTTTGTTATCCTGCTTTATCTATTCAACTATTAAATAAGCTCAAGCGTCTGCAGAATCTTTGTATCAGATTTATATTTAGCCTGCGTAAGTATGACCAAGTCTCCTCATATAGGTCCCAACTTCAATGGCTGCCTATTGCCCGTAGAAGGGACTGTTACATTCTCTCCCTCCTTTACTCCATTCTTTCCCACCCTAACACCCCTTTTTATCTTAAAGAGCAACCTTGGCCCGTGATTTGCGTGCCAGCTTTAAATTGACGCTTGACCTGCCGTCTCATAAGACTGACATCTACGGAAAGTCTTTCACAGTGCAAGCGATCAAGCTGTGGAATGCCTTGCCCGAGGACATTCGTCGTGCGCCGTCTCTTGAGACTTTTAAGAGCCGAGTAAAAAAACATTACTTACAATAAATATTCGTGATCTTAGCTTTCTTTTACCTTTTTTCCTATGCTGTATGCTGTCGCTGTCTTTTTCTTCATGTAACTCTGATTGTATTTTGTATTATCCTATCTTCCATTTAGTTTATGTACATATTTTATTATGTATTAGTTTATTTTATAATTATGTTTGTAGTAATGTGTACTTAGTTTATGTACTATTATATTATAGTTTTTGCACTAGCCCGCTTACCTATAAGTCTTTTTCTTTCACCCAAAGGTTGCCTGGAAGAAATTGCTACCTTAGCAATAAGGCCGCCTACATTGTACTCGTTTTTTTTGTTGTTTCTTGTTGTGTTGTATGCTTTTTTCTTATGTGCAATAAATAATTTTTATCTTATCAGGAACCTTGGCAGCTCCATACTCGTTAAGCACTACAACGATGAATGGGTAAGGTTGGTTTAGGAACCATCAATTTTAATGTTGTTACTCTTCATATAACACATTATTTGTATGTAACGGACATAAGTATTGGCTTTTAGATTAATAAATAATAAACAAAACCTTTTTAAGGTAGAGACAAATTTAATACTATAAATGTGCCAAAAAACATAAAGTAGGTTCATATTTTCTTAGCACAAGTCCGAACAAGTGTTGTTTAACATTAAATTCTAAAGTGGGAATTCATGTAAGTTGCTTTTATAAAATTAAGAAATAGAATTGCTACTAGGGCTTTTAAATATCTTATATAGGTTCTCGTAGAATGATCGTATGAAATTGAAATAATTTATTTGAAAATGAATTTCAGATGTTTCACTCATTTCTTTGTATTTATCGATTCTTTGGCGCTTATCTCTTTGTTGAAATGATTCGGCGGCGTAATCATTTAATGTACACGGTGAGTAACCTTGAGCCTGTTCAAGCGGCGCTTAAAGTTCTCAAGAAGTTTGTGTTTCATTTCATAGAAAATGGTAGCAGCATATGTGACAAAATTCAAATTGTTCCTCAGGTCAGTAAAGCAGCCGGAGCATTTCCATAACGATTATAAAATCAAATTTTTATACAAAAGTTTGGTGTACAAACAACTTCTCCTTCTTGACTGCATCTAAAATAGAGCGGCTCGAATCGTTGAAGACACAGATCTCACTGACCAGCTGGACCCTTTGAGTTTACGTAGGTAATGTTGTGGCATCATTTGCATTATCTATCGCTTGTATGATGGGGCTTGCTCTGAAGAGTTTTCGGGCTGGTTCGTGCGGTTGAGTACCACTAGCATATATCTCGGAGGAACTCCGAATTTCATCCTCATCACCTAGATGATTGGAGTCTTTCACAGTTCGATTCTGTTGTCATTCTATGCCACGTACTACACAACTGTGGAATAAACTTCTGGCTACCTTTCCGTAGCAGTACTACTTCGCGTCCTTCAAAACTAGAGCGCACTCTTTAAAAGGGCTGGCAACGCATATCTGGGACCTCTGGTCTTGCAAATGTTCATGGGCGGCGGTGTTACATACCATCAGGCGAACCGTGTTCATTTGCCTCCTGTTCAATAATAAAAAACTCCGTTCAAATTCGTTGTCGGAATACGGCCTCGTCCGAATGTTTGCCGACAACGGAACTCGGCACTAATTTGTCAACCCTCATTAAGTTATCTTGCTTGCGTTCCGTGAGATTTTAGCTCGCATTGTCTCACTTTAGTAGTTTTAGTGCGGTGTTTCGGTACAGAAAGGTTTTTCATGTTGCCCGTTATGATTTAGTTTGGCTGACTTTAATTAGTAAGTACCCGGGTAATGGTTGTATATAAATGCGTCGCATAACGTATGTGAAACTGAGAGCTCGTGATGCATAGATGTTTCAGGAGGCAGTGTTAAGCGCTTATTTGGGTCGGTTACTTGGGTTTTGAACGGACCTTAGGAAAAATACTTGCTTATTAATCACCAATCTACACTTGAGCGGACGTAAAAAACAACACTTCTCTCTCTCTTAACCTATCGCAGTCCACTGCTGGACATAGGTCTCCCCCATTTTGCGCCAGATATCCCGGTCCTCCGCCTTGTTCATCCAGCTTTCACCAGCGACCTTTCGCAAGTCGTCGTCCATTGGGCCGGAGGGCGTCCTACGCTACGCTTGCCAAGACGCGGTCTCCACTTCAGAACACGTCTGCTCCAACGGCCACTCGGTTCTCGACATACATGACCAGCCACTGCCAACTTCAACTGCTGATCCGGCGGGCTATGTCGGTAACTTTAGTTCTCTTACGAATTAAATCATTTCTGATCTTATCCTTAAGAGAGACCCCGAACATAGCTCGCTCCATTGCGAATTGACTTTGAGCTTGTGAACCAATCCTGCAGTCAGTGTCCATGTCTCAGCTGCGTATGTTAGCACGGGTAGGACGCATTGCTCAAAGACTTTCATCTTTAAGCATTGCAGAATAGATGACGTTAAGACATGACGTAGCTTACCGAATGCCGCCAAGCCTAACTGAATCCTCCTACTAGCCTCACTATCGAAGATGGATGGTTTGGCCAGGTAGATATACTCCTGCACAACCTCGAGACGGATGCCATCGACGCAGATCGGTTGTGGCATGACACGATTGTTGAACATGACTTTCGTCTTATCCAAACAACACTAAATTTGAAAGAAATACAAGAATACATACACATTGATGAGATGGTAAAAACTATATATACCTCTAGCTCAGACGCGTATTATACAACTTCGACCTCGCTGAGAACCACTGACGGCCTTAACAACTTCATTGGGCAAGTGTCGGGCAGAAAGGCTCTCAGATCTTCCCAAAAAGCGTAATCATGGGAAGATTGGGTCGATACCCATCACGCAGACCCAACACCGATTACTGGGACTCCCCATGGGGTTCAAATTCACGACCCCCACATAACGCAGCAATCTTAACCAAAGCTCATACCATAGAGGCAGTTTATTGAAAGAAAGAAAGAAGCAAGAAAACATTTATTGGAATACACAACACAAAAAATCAATCAATAATACTATTATGAACAACAGTAAAATATTTAATATCTTAGTATTCCATAATTCATTACTTAATTAGCGCATTAGTGGCTCATTGGTGTAGACTGTTGACGAATTGGGGGGTGCAGGTTGAAATCCTACAACATACCAATGTCTTTTCAAATTTTCGAAATAATATGTACGTATATCCGACGCTCTAACGGTGGAGGAAAATATCGTGAGGAAACCTGCGCACGCCTACGAAGAGATTCAAAGTGCGTGAAGGCGACCACTCCGCACAGGGCCCGTGTGGACGATTCAGGCCTACTCTAGGGGCACGAGCCTACCCTTTATGGGTACCGTCAGTGTGGACGTATAATAAAATGATGATGAAAATTCCATAATAACCTGTACATAGCAGAATATATCATACGATATGTTTCATGTCCTACAAATATAATGAATCAAATTAAAATTGCTAGCAAATTATTACGTCATCTGTCTGTCACGGTGTCACAGTTTAGTGTGCAATATAGCCGACCCCAGGTTGCATAATTAAGACTCGCAATTGCAATAAACTCTAATTGCAAGCGTTAATCAAAGCGAGCCGCGGTTGGCTCGTTGACAAGATTAACCGCCGTGGACGAGATGTCTAAACTTTTTGGGCTGTATCAACTTAATTAAATTTAAGATAGTTACGTTTGGGGATTTGTCCATCAACATATATTATTAAAATACTAAAACGTTGGTTTCGTTTCAAGGTTTAGTGAAAAAAAAACTGACCAGAGAAAAAGAATCCTACCCTTTTTTTGAACATTTGATGATAGCAGATCGCCTATGGTTTCAAATCTGTAGAGGAAGTTGGGCGAATAAATGGGAATCATTTAATATTTTTCCGGGTTGTCTGGACGCACAGTGTATGCACTGCTTGTTTGCATGCATGGAGTGCACACCACTGCCAACTGCTAAACTAACAGACTCGGGTTACACAAATGTCAGTTTTCTAAATCAATAATTAACTGTTCCCGTGATAATGGTCACAGCGTTGGGTATAAGTTGCTGTGTGATCCGGGGGTAATACTCGTAGCTTGGAATCCAGCGAGGAATATGATTTCTGTAATTTTCCGCAGTTTCTTTAGGACAATGCAAGCAAGAATAACCTGTTGTTTGCAAATAAAGATGATTTTGTGTTTCGGATCGTACGTTAAGCTACCGATCTCGGTTACAATCCTATGTTTATATTCGTTTACACCCAACAATCGGCATTGGGCCAGTGTGGTAGGTGCTCCCAATATCTATACAGTGCGGTAAGGAGGAAATATGTCCTGCAATACCGCCGTATCGNCCACTGCTGGACATAGGTCTCCCCCATTTTGCACCAGATATCCCGGTCCTCCGCCTTGTTCATCCAGCTTTCACCAGCGACCTGTCGCAAGTCGTCGGTCCATCGGGCCGAAGGGCGTCCTACGCTACGCTTGCCAAGACGCGGTCTCCAACCCAGAACACGTCTGCTCCAACGGCCATCGGTTCTTCGACATACGTGACCAGCCCACTGCCACTTCAACTTGCTGATCCGGCGGGCTATGTCGGTAACTTTAGTTCTCTTACGGATTAAATTATTTCTGATCTTATCCTTAAGAGAGACCCCGAACATAGCTCGCTCCATTGCGCGTTGACTTTGAACTTGTGAACCAATCCTGCAGTCAGTGTCCATGTCTCAGCTGCGTATGTTAGGGTAGGACGCATTGCTCAAAGACTTTCGTCTTTAAGCATTGCAGAATAGATGACGTTAAGACATGACGTAGCTTACCGAATGCCGCCCAGCCTAACTGCATCGTCCTACTAGCCTCACTATCGAAGTTATGCCGGCCAAGATGGATGGTTTAGCCAGGTAGATATACTCCTGCACAACCTCGAGACGGACGCCATCGACGCAGATCGGTTGTGGCATGACACGATTGTTGAACATGACTTTCGTCTTATCCAAACAACACTAAATTTGAAAGAAAATACAAGAATACATACACATTGATGAGATGGTAAAAACTGTATATACCTCTAGCTCAGACGCGTATTATACAACTTCGACCTCGCTGAGAACCACTGACGGCCTTAACAACTTCATTGGGCAAGTGTCGGGCAAAAAGGCTCTCAGATCTTCCCAAAAAGCGTAATCATGGCAAGATTGGGTCGATACCCATCACGCAGACCCAACACCGATTGCTGGGACTCCCCATGGGGTTCAAATTCACGACCCCCACATAACGCAGCAATCTTAACAAAGCGCATACCATAGAGGCATTCATTGAAAGAAAGAAAGAAGCAAGAAAACATTTATTGGAATACACAACACAAAAAATCAATCAATAATACTATTATGAACAACAGTAAAATATTTAATATTCTTAGTATTCCATAATTCATTACTTAATTAGCCGCAAGTGGCTCATTGTGTAGACTTGTTGACGAATTGGGGGTGCAGGTTGAAATCCTACAACATACCAATGTCTTTTCAAATTTTCGAAATAATATGTACGTATATCCGACCTCTAAACGGTGGAGGAAAATATCGTGAGAAACCTGCGCACCGCCTACGAAGAGATTCAAGTGCGTGAAGGCGACCACTCCACACAGGGCCCGTGTGGACGATTCAGGCCTACTCTAGGAGGACACGAGCCTACCCTTTATGGGTACCGTCAGTGTGGACGTATAATAAGATGATGATGAAAATTCCCACAGATCCTGGAAGAGGTTGAGAAATTCTATGGACGACTGTATTCATCGAGCGCTCATCAGCCACAGACCGAGGACACCGAAGATCCACGTGCCCCACTAAGGCGCCATTGTACGCAAGATATCCCGGATATTGACGTTAGCGAGATTAGTGCAGCACTGGAGCAACTTAGAAATGGGAAGGCCCCGGGTGATGACGGTATTACGACAGAGCTCCTAAAAGCCGGTGGACAACCCGTCCTTAGGGCATTAGTTGAGCTCTTTAATGCCGTCATCCACCAGGGAACTACACCGGAGGCGTGGTCCAGAAGCGTCGTCGTCTTATTCTTCAAGAAGGGTGATAAAACTCTCTTGAAGAATTATAGACCGATAGCGCTTCTGAGCCACGTCTATAAGTTGTTTTCCAGAGTTGTAGCGAACCGTCTCGCCATAAGACTCGACGAATTCCAACCACCGGAGCAGGCTGGGTTTCGAAAAGGCTACAGCACCGTGGACCACATCCATACTGTTCGGCAGCTTATACAGAAGACCGAAGAGTATAACCAGCCGCTGTGTATGGCATTTGTGGACTACGAGAAAGCCTTCGACTCCATCGAAACCTGGGCTGTTCTGGAGGCTCTGCAGCGATGCGGTATCGACTGGCGATATATCGAGGTGATGAAGTGTCTCTCCAACGCAGCGACGATGACCGTTCAGATCCAAGACCAGCGGACAAGACCCATCCAATTGCGTCGTGGTGTGAGACAGGGGGATGTTATATCCCCGAAACTGTTACAAACGCATTGGAGGATGTCTTCAAGACCCTGGACTGGTCTGAACGAGGCGTCAACGTCAATGGAGAGTATATTTCTCATCTGCGCTTTGCTGACGATATCGTCATCGTGCAGAGTCATCGGAAGAGCTTGCTGAGATGTTGAATAGCCTAAATGAATCTTCCCGACGAGTTGGGCTTGGCATGAATTTGGACAAGACGAAAGTCATGTTCAATGACCATGTCATGCCACAACCGATATGCGTCGATGGCATCCTTCTCGAAGTTGTGCAAGAATACGTTTACTTGGGCCAAACCATCCAACTTGGCCGGCACAATTTCGAGAGGGAAGCTAGTAGGAGGATTCAGTTGGGCTGGGCGGCATTCGGCAAGTTACGTCAGGTCTTCACGTCGACAATTCCGCAATGCTTAAAGACAAAAGTCTTTGAGCAATGCGTCCTACCCGTACTTACATACGCAGCTGAGACATGGACACTGACTGCGGGATTGGTTCACAAGTTCAAAGTCACTCAACGCGCAATGGAGCGAGCTATGCTCGGGGTCTCTCTTAGGGATAAGATCAGAAATGATTTAATCCGTAAGAGAACTAAAGTTACCGACATAGCCCGCCGGATCAGCAAGTTGAAGTGGCAGTGGGCTGGTCACGTATGTCGCAGAACCGATGGCCGTTGGAGCAGACGAGTTCTGGAGTGGAGACCGCGTCTCGGCAAGCGTAGCGTAGGACGCCCTCCGGCCCGATGGACCGACGACTTGCGAAAGGTCGCTGGTGGAGGCTGGATGAGGAAAGCGGAGGACCGGGATATCTGGCGCGAAATGGGGGAGACCTATGTCCAGCAGTGGACTGCGATAGGTTGAATAGGATGAAAATTCCATAATAACCTGTACATAGCAGAATATATCATACGATATGTTTTATGTCCTACAAATATAATGAATCAAACTAAAATTGCTAGCAAATTATTACGTCATCTGTCTGTCACGGTGTCACAGTTTAGTGTGCAATATAGCCGACCCCAGGTTGCATAATTAAGACTCGCAATTGCAATAAACTCTAATTGCAAGCGTTAATCAAAGCGAGCCGCGGTTGGCTCGTTGACAAGATTAACCGCCGTGGACGAGATGTCTAAACTTTTTGGGCTGTATCAACTTAATTAAATTTAAGATAGTTACGTTTGGGGATCTGTCCATCAATATATATTATTAAAATACTAAAACGTTGTTTTTGTTTAAAGGTTTAGTGAAAAAAAACTGACCAGAGAAGAAGAATCCTACTCTTTTTTTGGACATTTGATGATAGCAGATCGCCTATGGTTTAAAATCTGTAGAGGAAGGTTGGCGAATAAATGGGAATCATTTAATAAGTTAGTGATTTTCCGGGTTGTCTGAACGCAAAGTGTATGCACTGCTTATTTGCATGCATGGAGTGCACACCTTTGCCAACTGCTAAACTAACAGACTCGGGTTACACAAATGTCAGTTTTCTAAATCAATAATTAACTGTTCCCGTGATAATGGTCACAGCGTTGGGTATAAGTTGCTGTGTGATCCGGGGGTAATACTCGTAGCTTGGAATCCAGCGAGGAATATGATTTCTGTAATTTTCCGCAGTTTCTTTAGGACAATGCAAGCAAGAATAACCTGTTGTTTGCAAATAAAGATGATTTTGTGTTTCGGATCGTACGTTAAGCTACCGATCTCGGTTACAATCCTATGTTTATATTCGTTTACACCCAACAATCGGCATTGGGCCAGTGTGGTAGGTGCTCCCAATATCTATACAGTGCGGTAAGGAATATGTCCTGAAATAGGCCGTAATCCTATAAATATCCCAATACAACTGAGGTGTCTGTGGCAGTAAAACTCATATGGTGATAATAAAGAAATGCATATGGCAAGCAGTCGGATTTAATTACGTGAATGTTATTTATTGTAAATAGAAAAAGACCTTATTTTTCTCTCAAGATATAAATTATAAAAATCAGCATCATACCCCATTGCAACGTACTGCAGTCAAATATCTCTTCTCTATATTCCATCAGACATGCAAGTCGATCACATTCCTCATTCAGCTTCTACCTGTGAACTTTGGCAGGATATCACCGGTTGTGGCAAGATTCACAGTTTTACCGTAGCAAGCGCAAATAGTTCTAAATGAAATTAAAACACGTCTGCAAAAGCATCAATGTTAACAATTATGGTATTATTTTGTACGAAGATTCCAAGAAAAAAAGCAACGATAACAATAGAGGATTTTTAGGTATTATTTTGTATAGTATTTTTAAGTGTATTTTCGATAGTTTGTTTATTTTAGAAAGTAAATTATAATCTAATATTTTCATAAATAACGCGATCAGCAAGCAAGGTTTCCCAATTAATTCAGCTGAAAACTATATTAAGAAAGATGGATGGTTTCAATTAAAAAATGACTGTGATACATTGCTTTAAGCATTCGCCGTGTTCTACGTTGTGTGTATATTAAATTAAATTTGCATATCCAATGCTATAAATAAGGTTTTTAATTTGAAAGTGACACTTCAATGCGTTAAAATATTTTAACTTATTTAATCAATGATCAAGAATAATATTCTCAACGTTTTGATCACTTTTTAGTTATGTAAATAACAAAATAACTTTTAACTGTCTTCAGCAACTCATACTCGCACATCAAGTACGAAGTCGTGTTAGGTAGAAATACTAACATACGAGTACGAGTAATTTGTCACAACATTCACAACCTTATTTTAACTTAATTTTATTACTTTTGTACATACTTCATATAATTATGGCAGTTTATATTGTTACAACGCGGTAAAATGCTTTATGTTTTTTTTAATTTTGAAGTCTGTGATAGGTTATAATACTTATATTTTAATATTTTTACTATTCATTTGCCTGATTACAACTGCCTTGAAATTATTATTTATTATTTTATTAGAACTTTAATGATGAATGTCATTACATGGAATCATTCATCAAGAACTTTATAGGAACACGCGCCAGAAACAAAAGTGTGGTGCAAGAAACTTTGCGAAAGTGAGAAGAAATTTCACACAAACGTATTCTCTACGAAGTGAACGGCGCGCAGTGAATTTACATTGTCGGTATACGTGTAATCGAGTTGAAACTCAAAACTGGGGGCAAACTGGATCCAAACATGCGAGTTACCCGACTCCGACACAAACTTGAACTTATATATGCTAATACACCCGTCTCCGCCTCCATTACCAAGACGTTTGGTGTCTCCCTTGAAAAGGGTTGGCAATCTGCGGATTTTGATTTCAAATTTCAAATGGGACGGTAAACTGTTTTACTTTTATTTCCATCTCCTACGGATATCCTCGTTCCGGATCTAAGGGGCCCTTAGTATTTAAGGGGCCCTTAGTAAGCGACCACATTTCGATTCTGTATGTCTGACAACACAAACTTTTCTCCTTGAGATACTGAGGTATTTTGGACGAAAAGATCTCCCTTGCCTTCCCCTTATCGAAATTAGACTTTACCATTTGGACTACATGTACCAGATACACATATTCGTTAATAACTTCAAGAACAGAACTCCCTACTTATAGTGGTATAGGTTGAATTGGTAAATTCAAATATTAAAAATTATTACTTCTCGTGATATCTTCTGCAGAGACAAGATTACATTGGAAATCATGCCTGTTGTTAACTGGAACAAATAATATTTACAGTAATTAACGACGTTTTCGTTAGAAATTATCTTCCCGTCAGCTCGACGGCATAACATTGTTTTTAAAACACAAAGAAACTGAACCGTTTTTAGCTGGAGGATTAATTTGTTAATTCTTTCTTGTAAGCTCCAAATT
>PQWD01000115.1:114127-163946 GCA_019425675.1 Leucinodes orbonalis
TCTCAAGGAGAAAAGTTTGTGTTGTCAGACATACAGAATCGAAATGTGGTCGCTTACTAAGGGCCCCTTAAATACTAAGGGCCCCTTAGATCCGGAACGAGGATATCCGTAGGAGAACTAGAGTGACCGACATAGCAAGGATACGCAAGTTAATGTGGTAGAGGGTAGGGCACATAGTGCGAAGAACCGATAGCCGATGGGGCAGTAAGGTTCTCGAGTGGCGTCCTCGTAACAGAAAATAAAGCGTAGGCTGACACCCAACCCTGGTTAAGGTGTCAGGAAGCAGATGGATGTCAACTGCAAGGAATCGGTCCACGTGTGGAAATGGACATAGGCCTGTAAATTTTACGTTAGATTTACCTGTAGATACTTCTCTTTTGTGTATATTTTTTTGCCAGTAAATATTTGCAAGTCGTCAGTTTTTTACGTCCTCATATTTTTTTATCAAAATCGTTTTGTAATTAACATAAATATTTGATTTAAAGTAAGTATTAGAGCATCGGTGGCTCATTGGTGTAAACTGTTGCTTTCCGATCATATAGTCATATTTGTTAATCTGTTTACTCCGATACACTTCCTTCTAACCAATGATCAAAACCAACTTAAATAGTTGCACGTTATACGCGAGATTTAATATATACCTGATTTAGAATACGGTAGCGTATCTGCAAATAGCTAATGAAACTTGGATAAAATAATTTTGAATTAGCTTTTCACTTCTTTCGTGGCAATAAAAGTTTAGCTGTGAAATAAAATTGAATAAAAATACTTTGACTAAACCAACGGTTTATTCTTACTTACAGTTTTAATAACACAACTGAAAGTTGCGTGTAGACAAGAGATATTCTAATGGAGGCGTATCTATCAAATCTGTCCCGCAGTAAAGACTGCAATCAACCCTACCTATCTTCCATCAACACGTCCATAGTTTAAGTCATGAGATAAAGCGATTATCATAATTCATAAATAATATGAACGAAACTTTTATTGAATGTAATTACATAGTTATGCACACTGTTCTTTCAAATGATTGTAAGTCACACGTCTGCACATGATGTATGCAGTGTTGAAGGAAACCAATAACTAAACCTTATAATCTAACTGCCGTTAAAATAATGACGTAATCATAGTCATACAAAAATAATTATTAACCTGAGTAGCGCCGTGTTTAAGGTTGTATTTTTATGTTATAAAGCGATCGGGGCCGTCAGTTCGCTCACCTGATTGTTAGTGACACACCTGACCATGACAGGGCCGTATCAAAGAATAATCACTTTATACAATGACTGATTTCCGTCAGCTCATTAAGCATCCCCACCGAGGGGCATGAGTCTACCCACATAGGGTGTATAGGCCTTAGTCGTCCACGCGGGCCCATTGCGGATTGGTAGACTTCACGCACACTTATAGACTTTAAATGGTCTATCGTTACTTAGGCAAGGCAAGTTATAGAATCGTTCGTCCTATCGATACAATATCGATACTTTTAGTTAAGCCCAATAGTATTGCAGTGTATCAATACTTTTGTGCTAAACAAAGCTATCGATAGTATAGGTGGTTTTCTAGATCAACTATCGATAGTCCATCTATTGATAGTTCGGCAACACTAGGACGGATTTTACCATCTACAGTATACTTATCCCGAAACACAAAAGTGCGTAAACTTATTTGACGGGACCCCACCTGGCACTATGGTGGTATCTACTTAAATGATTCAGTATCGAGCCTACCACCTAGTGATGCGTGGTTACTATTGTAGGACCGTCACCATCTTGCATCTAAGCAGTTGTAATCATGTTAAATCCGATTGAAAGGTGAAGGGTTAAGCATTATTAGACACTGTCATTAAATTTCTAGAGATCAAAATATAAGAACCGTACTGTGATTAGTTTTTAAGATCCCTTGTGAGTCTTATTTGGTATCATGGGTATTAAACAGGCAAGATTAGAATCACCGAGTCGCCTGTCTACCTAATTTGGTAATCTATTTTTAATAAATAAAAGTTCTGATAAATTTCTTATTATTATTGATACCAGGCTCTCAGGACTGATAATTCTAAGAATCTCACCTATCCGATAAGAAGAAGAATAAATAAAGAAAAATATAAAACAGCGCCATCATGTCCCAAACTAAGGATTAAATCTGTAATATAGGTACTAAAGAACCGATAAACATACTTATATACATTATTTTGTAAATACATAAATATTATACATACCAGACCAATACAACATACATGTTCAATTGTTCATTCCCACATCTCAAAGTTGGGAGAACCCGACATCTCAAAATTACACCACATGGGTCATGAAAAAAATATTTTCATTTGAAGTTGTATAAACAATGCCACAAGTGGAAAAGGTAAGTCGTTTGAGTTATTTTGGTGTCAATTATGAAATACTAGCTTTTGCACACGACTTCGTCCGTGTGGAATAGTTATTTTCGACATACGCTAACTTTAAGCCGCCACTGCGTTTGTAAAGGTTAGTTGAAACAGAGACATCTCTTAAGATATTCATTTGAATCGAATGGTGTAAAGGCCCATTTCGTTTTAAGTTAAATACTTATGATGAATACCATATGTACGAGCAGGAAGTTTTATTCCGGCTCGTAGTTCTAAGAAGTACTGGCGGGAAACGTTGGTTGTAAGGCAACGCTTCCCAAACCAGAAAATAAGATTATATCAGGAGGAACCTAACTCCCTAGAAAGCCTAGAAGTCCCTCGCCGGGACGCTAGGTCGCTAGGCCTAGCCAGCCTAACAATATATACATATATAAATAAAGAGAGCTTGCTCCGGAGGTCCCGGAGAGCAAGGGTTAGGAAGTTACGGTAGGTAGGGATTGAACCCGCTGCCAGTCGCGCAGACTCACGCGACTGATCATAGTGACGGCTAAGGTGTCTTTGCCGCAGCGGGAAATGAGATCAACACGGACATTGGAATCTGGTTATTGTTATAAGAAGTTGGTTTATATACATCAGTTCTATGTACACATGTGAACGTATATCGCAGTGTGCCGCCGGTGTAAGTTGTCCACGCTGCACTCTGCGAGTTCATCGGTCAGGTCATGTCGTAATTGCGGTGTTGCTGATGGCTGCAGAATGTTCGACGTAGCTCGAACACCATATTTATTTGGATAAGCATTAATATCATGTTTATATTGGCTTATGGCCTATATATGCACCTTTGCAAATAATGCATTATTTTAGATCGAATTTGGTAAGCAAAAAAATAATAGTGAGCTTATCTTACAAGATTGACATATGCTGTCGCGGGCTGTTTTTAGAACACTTAAAGGGAAATAATACTCTTATGCATGACTTTTGCGAAACTTTAACCGTTTACGCGGAGGCTCTGCGTCGCATAAAAAAATATCTGATTTTGAAACATGCTTCATTGATTTAGCGTGATGATATGTAACCTATTAACTTTCTTGTTAAATAGGCTTTCTATAAGTGAACGATTTTTCCAAATCGGACTTGTAGTTACTGAGATTAGCTCGTTCAAACAAACAAACAAACTTTTCAGCATTATAAGGTAT
Organism: Leucinodes orbonalis; assembly: GCA_019425675.1. Classification (NCBI taxonomy): domain Eukaryota; kingdom Metazoa; phylum Arthropoda; class Insecta; order Lepidoptera; family Crambidae; genus Leucinodes; species Leucinodes orbonalis. The sequence goes on from PQWD01000115.1 coordinate 117,668, forward strand.
GGATAGATTTACATTTATAAACTCCCCGCTGCTAGGTAAGCCACGTCACAGCACGTCGACTTTTCTTCCTCTCTCTAATTTTGTATGCTCCGTCGTTTCACCGCATTTATTTTTCTTCGCGGTCTAATTTTCTTTGTTGTCTCAGTCGTTTTGTAACCAAATTTCGCGGAATGAGGTCCGTGGTTGAAATGAAATTGGTATTCGGAATGAATTGGCTACAAGTTGCTTGGACCCTTCCGTTAAGAAGCACCTTGACATGATTTTAGAGACCTTTGGTATCTGTTTTAAACCTAAATTATATATCGATATATAATCTGGGTTTATATTTTTGAGTCTTTGCTTTTTTCAGTAGTGAGATAATCATCATCATGATCATCATCATTACAGCCTAAAATGTCCACTGCTGTACAAAGGTCTTCCTTAATGATTATCACGCGGGCCGATCCCTAGCAGTTGTCATCCATCTGCTACCCGTCACCTTACCCAGGTCACCCGTCCATCTGGTTAGGGGTAGGCCTAATATAATGATCAATTTATTGCCAAAATATATGTGAAACTCAAATAATAAAAAATAAAATGTTTAACATTTTATATATTATTATACACTAATCTTATTATCAATAACTATAAATGCGAAAAGATAGATAGGTATAATAACATGAGGCACGTCATAAGTTTATTGAGCCTTTCTAACATTTGTATGATTTCGTAAACTCACTGATAAAATCAATGATTACTGTTTTAAAAATAATTTGGCCTACCATACCTTTACCGTTATTCTTCTTCAAGTGCCTCTTCAATCCTGAAGGTTGGCCGTCAGCTTCTTGTACTCAGTCTTGTCAACTGCTTGTCGGAACAGCATTTCGACGGAAGTAATGCCGGTTCACTCTCGGATATTTCGCAGCCATGATTTTCTCTTGAATCCAGCGCGCCTCTTCCTTTCTACCTTGCCAATCATTATAGGTTGAAGTAACGCATATCTATCGTGTCGGAGCACGTGACCAAGATATTCTACTTTGCGTTTTTTTATTGCTTGCAATAGTTTTCGGGGCATTGAATGCGCTGAAACAGTTTCTTTTCTGACTTGACATATCATGTTAATAAGAATAAACATAGAAGAAGTGATAGTATGAAACTTGTACAAATATCAGACTAATTTCTTGGGGTTTAGGTTCTAACTAAGCACGGAGAGAGAGGAACCATTCAAGATGGCGCCCAAGTCTCACTAGTCCGAGTTATAATTCGATTTGTTTAAGATGAACATTGAATGTTAACCGCAGTTGGACAACAAGCGAATAATTAAAGCTCTCCGTCGAAACAACTGTTCTAATGAACGTTTTCATAAAAACATTCTTTGAACAAGTTTAAAAACTTTGTTGAAGGATTGTTAAAGAGCTATTGAAGATGAAAAGCGCTAGGGAAATAATAATTGTTCTCGAAGACGGGAATAAATAAGCATGGCGGTCGAGATGAGGACGAACAGTCAGGTGTATATTATATTTGCGTTGACTGTATTCTGAGGTCAATGGTACTTAGCCCAGTTTCAGGTATATCTCCGTTGTTTGTTTAATTGAATTGGCTTTAGAGGGGACGAAAGCATCGAAAACGTGTTTGTTGATAAACTCAAAACATCAACCTGGGGCGTTGTAAACACGAGTATAATATGTAATTTTCGAAGGCTTGGTGAATCAATTGCTTTAGTATTTAATTTCATCAGATCAGGAGCATTCCTGTATATCTGACGATAGTTGGAATTTTCTCTTGTGTTTTTTTCCCATATAAGCATGTACCGACCAATGAATATTAGATTTTATGTTTGTAATGTATCATACAATTCTGTTATAACGCTAATGCTATACTTATACAACGATATTAAACATTAATCTTTCAACTATATGGATATGTTAATTTCTCAAATTATGTTTCGGTAGATAATCGTTGATAATATAAAAACCGTAAGCACTCTAACTAATGTAAAGTCATTACTTCATGTCAAGGCACCAGCGTCTAAGTGTCAGTTTTAATCTAATTAAGGAACGTGTTGCTGTCATATATACTCGAATATGGAATTTAAAATGCCAAGATTTAGTGGAGGCTTGATGTTAATACAAATCCATAATACTTTTGGCGTCAGTTAAAAATATATACTTATTCTTTAGTAATGCTGATTTCGCAGCGATAAATGATTTTAATTACAGAACATTAAACAAAAGACGCTCTTCAATTTCTAATTATTATCTTTGGGAATAAGCGGCGAAAGAGCTTTCAGCGTGATTGATGACGCACATTAACGGAGCCTAGTGTACCTAGTTGAAACCAACAGACTGAATTGGTAAATGGAATGTTGATTTATTAGATAGTGTTTTATCGCGATAGCATATCGGCGAGTTGTCGACGAAGCGCCTTAATACTTCTAAAGCCTTGTTCATATGGGAATTATTGAGATGATTTGAAAAAAAAAAACTTTAAAGATAATAAATGGTTTCAGAGATTAATCTTTTATCAAAGTTTGAAGTAATTGATATTCCTTAAGGAGATAGTATTTAAATTTATTTTCCCCACTAAACGCAAGTGAACCATACTAATACAACGTACTTATTATACAACAACATTTTTCTAATCCATGGTAATGTTATTTACGCTACCAATTTATTTAAAAGTATAGTAATCCTGATGCAAGTACACATCGCGTTTATCTGACAGAGTCTGCGAGTTGATGGATGAGTGCCAACTACAAAGTCGCAAAAGCTCTTTGAAGCTTATTCTCTAAGAACAAGATTAAACATGTGTGAAATACGAATTATTTTTAATGTTCTTAAGCTATACAATAGAATAAAATCTAAGTACATTCAAATAGCCACTGAATCAAGGTTTTTAAAAGCGCTTGACTGTTTAGCCAGAACCGAAGTCCCGCAAAAACAATAGATTTTCTTAAGTTTTTCTTGCTAGACATTCAAGCGTAGGCATAACCGCAACTATTCGCTTAGATGAAAGAAACGGATACATGGTGGAAAGCTGTAAATTGTTTGTAATAAACCAAGGGAATCTTTCTCCGAACAACGCTTAGCACTCTAATCACATATACAATGCATCTAGGTCAAGACCATTGTGTCAATTTGTAATTTGATTGCTGACAAGTCCGAGTAAGTATCCTTCGCGGTTTCACCCTAAGGCATTCCAACACAGAGATGAGGCATTACATCATGTTATTGTACAAGACATCGGCAAGACGGATGGCGCGGTCACCGTATGAATATTTCAGTAGGCGCATTAGGAAACGGAAAAATAAATATGGCGGACTTCACTGGACGCATTTGTGTATAAATCGTGGTGAGTCGCGCGTGTCCCGATTACCGATAACCTCCCGGGACCACAGTAGCTTCACCTGTACACGCCAATCTAAACTTTGTGGTAACACAATAAAGACGTCTATACATAAACGACCACAAGCGATACTGGACTAGAGTTATTTATCAGTTAACCGTATATCCATCTCCCTCTGTTAGGTGTTTCACTCTCTGAATTTTTATTGAAAAGTTGGGAGTGCAGATAGCGATTTATGCCATTAAAGTAATGCGCCGTGTATGTTAAGGGTTCCGGGCTCAATTGAGACTTATTATAATCATATTGACTATTATTTCAGTATCTGTAAGGTTGATTCTGTGTAACGATGTTTGGTGTATGGACTAACGCACATATTTACACATTTTACTTTAACTACTTAAAATAGCTTCTCTTGCTTTATTTAGTATTAATATATACATTGTAATGGAGCATTTTATAGTGTTAATAACAGTGTGCAATTAGCACTCGACGGGTTCGGTTATTTATCTCTTTCGGAATCACCACCTTCAGCATCCTTTTAGCATTACCGTGTGTGTGGAACACCATACATTTGGTTTGTGCTCAGTGTAATATACAGTATTATGAACTAATTTCACATCTACTTCTGCTATGTCTTATTCTGATTCATGACCTTCTAGAATTAACTTAAGATTGAGTGGTTTGCACTTACCATTCGTGAAGTATTGGACAAATACGGTCTGTCTGTCTGATCAAACCGGTGTCTTAAATGACATTAGGTGAATGCACCTCGTGCTTGATATGATTTGTTTCGTATCCTAATATTGCATATCATCCCATTTTAACTGGTATTGTGTTTAGTGTTTATAAATAAACAAGAATAAAATGTGAAATATATAAGAGTTCATTGAATTATTTGAGTATTAATAACCCTAAGATAAGCTACTCAGCATAGTAAGCTGATGAAACTTGTGCTCAGCATTCTCAATAGTTATACGATAGTCTAAACTAAAAAGAACTATAATAACACAGACTTCGCTAGTTTCGTAATATTAAGAAATGTAAGTAAGTATTGTACTGTAAATGTGACTGGGATAGTGAGAGCAACAGTCATGCGCTGAAACTATCGCTCGATTGATAAAGTACAGAAATGGTGCAAATTATATCGAAGAAACAGAACAGTTTAATTAAATATAAAACGTTTTACAATTAAAAGGAAGCTGTTATGTATTGTTTATTCTAAAACTTATTCCTTGATTAATTATTTTGCGTTCAAATATGAATAAGCAAAAGGTAATACTCAACTCTGCTTACACCTATGTCAAATTGTCGGTATGTAGTGCCGCAAGCGGATGTTTTAGGAATATCAAAATGTGCAGAAGTTCCGCTCGCACGAATATATCTCACACGAGCTCGGATGTAAGTTCTAGAAACTAGAAGTGAGACCAATTAAGCCCAACGTGGAGTTGGTACAACTTCACAATGAAACCGGGATCAGAATCAACGCTTCGCGTGGCGCTATGTTTGTTAACTTGTTTAGCGTTATGAATATCCCATTCGACGAATGTGGTGCGATAAAAATATGTAATACAACTTGTTAGAAACGTGCTCATATATCTTAGGCTTATAAAGACATTTGTCATTGGATGTTTGTATAGATTTCATAACTTGTATTATGGGGTGCCTATTAGAACTAACGTACGTACCTCAAGACGATCTTCTCAGCTTGTTTGCCTACTTTAAATCTAGAAATGTTGGCTTTCAGAAATTTGGTACGCAGGGATTAGTTATCTTTTAGTTGCGAGTATTATTAACAGTGCTTAGTTAATATAATAGAAATTTCTGGCGCAAATTGGGGAAGACCGATGTGCAGCAGTGAACTACGATCTGTTGAAGAGAGAACTAACATAAGTATGAAGTTTTATATTGTTCTAAAATCACTTAACACTTTATTTTGATAAGATCTTTGGTTAGTGTAGTTGTATTAACTAAGGAAGAAGGTTAGCCAAATTTATCTAGAATTAATGACAGCAAAAATATAACTAATAATTTTTGTACTTGGACTGGAAGGGAGTTTTCTCAAGGTAGTTAGAATACCCACAGATAGTTCTGAAGCTAGTCACGGTAATATTAACATACGCTAGTCTTTCGTAGACACTATTATTATAACAATAACTTAATGCGAGTTAGTTTTTTCTTTGTACCTTTATTGTAATTTGTTTGCCGACCCAAATATTAAAAAGAGGTTTTATAACGCAGGCTACTACTGCAGTGTTTCAAGAAGGTTATCAAGTAGTTTTTACAAAGCAGAAACTATGTGTGGCATCATCAAACTCAATATACGTTCCTTCCCAGGAATGTTGGCACCGACATCAAAACTATGTAAGAATTATTTAACCATTTCTACATAACTAATAATTTATTTTTAGCTTTTTAGTTTGAAGTCAATTTTTTTGTAATTTTTTTTACATTTTGGGTGATTCCTTCTAAAAGTAATCACTGGAATAAATATACCGTGCTAAAGTAGTAGTTACGCTGAGTCGTTTTATAAAAGTGAGATTTCTCTGGTCTCTCTTTATCAAGCCCTGGCTTCCAATCATGGAACCACCTCTGAATTATTCTCTTACAAACAAAAAAGAATCATAAAAATCTGTTCATAAACAACGGAGATATCCGCAAACAACAAAAATATATAAACGATCGATTTGAGTAAGATCCTTTTTTGAAGTCTGATTAAAAAAATACTACAAAGTTTGTGTAAACAACAAAACATTTTACAGGCATAATTATAATAGAAATTCTACTTATAGGATTTTGAAGCCATAAATGTACTTTCAGTAAGGAAGACAATCATTCAACTATTTCAATTCCAATTCGAGTTACTCAAGTTTAATTTATTAATATCTGGTACATTATTATAAAAGTTTTTTCCAATACAAATTTATTTGCATTCGTTGTATATTTATACATGAATCAATTGTGCTGTGGCCACAATCAAAAAAGTGATAAAAAAGGTTTGAGTGAACTAAATCATCTATAGTTCAAAACAAAGTTTCGGAAAACTGTGGCCATCTTTTTAGTCAATGAAGTTAATATCAAGCTATATTAAAATGCGATGCTGAAAATCTCAAACGCAGGTTGGGTACATATCCATTAAGCACTAACATGTTTTTGCTCCTCTCTCCCTCTTACACAGACGCGCGCGCACACACACAAATGGTTTGGTTGGATGAAATCTGGAATTCTGCCCCGAAGAATTCAGCAACGGAAATAAGCCTAGATCACAGAGACTAACTCAAAATGAGCACTTCCCATGATACATGCAGTCTCTCGAATAAAGAGCGAAGCTATGTCTCTACGCAGACACAAATGATCGAGTCGATCAAAAAGATTCTGTTCATAACCGCTCTTCCCTGAATGCGGTCAAGTAGAAGAAGTAATATTGGTGTTCCCCCGTCAAAAGGTGAGAGAAATCTACCGTGTGCGGCTGAACCTGTGACTTCGCATATCTAAAGTTGCAAGCGATGGTACAGTATGAATTTTCTTTAATAGAAGGAATAGCTGTAACTTGCCTCATGACGTAGACATAAGTTTTACAAAAGTTTTATTCTAAAAACACAATCACAAAATCATTCTTTGGAATAATAAAAATCCATATTACATTGAATTAAAATAAATAATATAAAATTAATATAAAAAAATAATAACAATTAGCCAGCAATGCTGGGTGCGTAAGAAGTTTTTATATTTAAATAAGGTTTTTTTGTAATTGTATTACATACCTGTTTGTGGTTTTAAAAAATGAGATGCCGCCTCGACTTGAGTTGTACAACTCATAAAATGTTAGGTTTCTGTTTATTATTTTGTCACTAAGCCAACTTTTACAGAAAAATATAATAATCTTCTGTGACCTTATCATAAACTGTAAATAGTCCAAATATCAAATGTGTTGTTAGAAATAAATGTTAACATGATATTTTTTGTATGAGATATACCATAAGCTGAAAGGTACAAGATGTAAAATCTGCATAATGCTTCCGGGATATTTAATACTTGAGCAGTAACTTCACTTCGGTAAGAGAACAAGTCGCAACTTGAATTAAAGCCAGTGTTGAACCGCAGGTATAACTTTACAGTGAAACCTGAGAATGAATCCGTCTTTCCCTATTATCTTGATATTACATATTTCTTGGAAGAAACATTTTATTTCCTCCATTATGTTAAGATTTTGTATGTAACAAAAATGACGACTGCGTGATGAAAATAGATCCAAGATGGCCGATAATAAATGGTGAGTATATCCATATAAATATACCAACATTCACACAGCGCACCTATTCCCAAGCTAAGCATTTAGCCACTAATATTGATACTAAACAAGGGATAAACATGCTTATATACATTGTTTTTGTAATTACATACATGATATACATAGGAAATACCCAGATATTGGTATGGGTGTTTCCAATAAACAGACATGTTTATACACACACACACACACATGCTTGTACTGCCCGGAGATCGAACCCGGAATTCTTAGTGTAAGAGCACAACACTCGCTGACATCTCAACCATAACACCAAATGGGTCGTCAAATATAGAATTAAATATATATCCCTCTCTTCAACCCATTCCATTCCACTGCTGGGCACAGGTCTTCACTATTCTGCGTCAGATATCCCGGTCCACCGGTTTTCTCATACAGCCTCCACTAGACTAGGCAAAGAATTTAGTCGTTAGAAAGTGAAATTACCAGGTATAAGAGACCTAACAGCTGTTGTCTCCGGTGACGGGTGCAGTGCGGCACTGATGGAGAATAATAACTGTCTATCACTTGTTCATCACCTTCCATGCCGCTCTGTCATGGTCAGGCGTATCACTTACCATCAGGTGGGCGTCCTGTTCACTTCGTTACGTAAGAAAAGATTAAAGATAATATTCCGTCTATCGATGTTAAGCCATATAAATGTATATGGCTTAATAAATAACTTTATCTGCCACCTGATCAAATAAAAATACCTGGTCAATGTTGTCATGTTTCGTTTAATAAAACTAAAATCCAATTCAAAATTAATTTCGTACCTTAAATAAGTGTACTCAAATAAAATTCATTTTTAACGTAACGCCACGTGAATAATGTCAGTGTTATTTGGCAAAATGGCGCGCTGTACTTTGCCATATATATCGAATCTGTAATAAATATTTTATTGGTGATGCAAACACGAAACTCCCATTCGTTCAAGTCAAAAGGATTATGCGTATTAACATAAGAGTTTCCTTTATGACGGTACGAGGTATTTTGAAATTGTATTTGAATTTGGCATTCCTATTACATTTGAATAAATCATTTATTTTCCTGAAGAAGATTCCGTATGATATTGGCTTTGTAAGACAGAAAGGTATATACCACTGGAAGTAAATATTTTTCTTTTTAGAGAATCTTTTAGTAGGTGTGTATAGGATTATTCTGAGAATAATCTTCATATTGCTTACCTAATGCCAAAGAGGGGAAAAATAAAAAAAATAACTCCAACTTGCCGACACAAATTTGCAAATTTGCTTCATACACGTTGCAGAATTAGATAACAAAATCGAACTCATTTTTATAAAAATAGTTTCAAGGGTTATAATCGGTGATTAATACGCGTATGACTTAGCTTTAATTAACATAATATGTATCCGGCCACAAAACATTTGCTTAATTCTATCAAAATTAACATTTAATTTTTCTTAGCAAAATCTCTAAAACGCTTTGTGTATAGATTTTGCGAGCATTTATCGAGCCTATTAAGACCCTAAGGTCATTAGAAGCCTTTGCCTGTTTAATTTTAGGATTATTATGTTTGGGTCAGCAACGATCCGGTGTTTGTTTTTGCGATATACCGTTTTGTTGGAGTTTTATTATGTTCTTAGCTTTTCGTTAAGGTTTTATTAGCTTTGTTCTCGTAATACTAAGTTAAAAATGTCAAAATAAGTTTTGCTTATATGAACGTTATGAAATTAAAATTTTCCATAAATTTAGCAAAGCAGACGACAAAATATTATTAGCAGAAACTTTACGTTAATTTTGTTGGACAATGTACAAATTTGAGATTTATTTAATCAAGCAATCACTGTCCATTTATAAAAAGGGATATGTCGTAGGAGGATATAAATAATGAAAATATGAATTACAAGTACACTTATGAAATCTAATTCCTATACATCCTATACATCCGCATTCAAATAGCTGTATTTCAAAAGGCCACTATTTTCCGAAATGCAAATTATGAATTTAATTATATTATTTAAGCAATACCAGTAATTGTAAATATCGAAACGTCCATGTTCTAAAGGAATTAACAAAAGCGTCGCAAATTTGATGGACTACAGTTGCCAACAAAAATGCTACTTGTCCTCTTTTTAAGTCCACAGTTGACCAGTCGCAGAATTAGACGCACACGGGATCAAAGGGACGCCCCGGGGCTCTGTGCTCGTTTCGCCCCATCCCATCTTTTATATCGACGAGCACGTAGGCGCAGTAGTTAGTTTCTGAACTAGCTGATGGTGTTGCGTGTCCACCTGGAACTGAAGCATTTGTCATGTCGTTGGAATTCTGGATTTTAATTTTATATGTCAACGGTAAAACCCGTTTGCTCAAATTATTGTAAGTACGCCTGCCCATGACATATGAAGTTTTGAGGGAAACTAATTAATGTAGATTATAATCACGATCCGTATAAACTCTTCATCCGGGACGACAGATGTTTATTCTCTTATAGCCGGTAATTTAACTGGCTAAAATTCCACTTTCTAAAGTCCAGAAACTTTTGCATATTGCAAAAGAAGGACACTAAGTCACGGTATCACGGTACCAGCTAAGGATTACCAATCACTGCTTGTATAGTTTTGTATATTCATCGTAAATATACATTTGCAGTTGTGTGTATATGTTTTATTTTGTGTTTTACCTTGTTGTTTTGTTTTCGTTTATTATGTCATTGACCTTTTACTGTACTGACATAAGCAACAGCTAACAATGTCATAAAAAATCAAAATTCATTTATTCAGATTAAGCTTACAAAAAGCACTTATGAACATCAAAAAGAATACAAAAAATACAATAAAAAATACATTTAAAATACCAAAGTAAAGCACAATTATGAATTTTGATACTTGGAAAAAAGCGCTTCGGCGTTTTGGCCTGTTGAGAAAGAAGCACCCAAGAAAACTCAACAGTACAGCCTTTTTTAAACAATGATTTTAATGTACAGATATTTTACAACAAGAAGTAGCTGAGCAGTTTAAGACCATGGATTTTTATCACATAAATATGATAGCGATTGCTATGATGTAGATTTTGAATTAATAAAAGCGGACCTAATATCGCCCCAGCGGAACACCGATAACTGTATTTCTAATTTTAGGTAAGTATGTATTATTTTTTTAGACACCATATGGACGCTATTAAGTTTGTTGCTTATATTTTAAGCGTGAGAGTCGTCATTAACTGTGTTAATATGCCCGATTAAGGTGTAAAGGTTTCAGTAGCTAACAGGGAAAAGTCCGTGATAAAACATAATTATGATTTAAGAAACAACGTAAATACCAGACTAATTTGTTAATTTTGAAATATGCAAGGTAATTTTGTAGTCTAATAATGGCATTGATAACGATTATCGTATGTACATTTTTATTTAAAAAAAATGTTTCAGAGACAAACAATGTCCTGAGGCATTACTACTATTAAAAAGATTTTTTCCCCGAAAAACCTACCATGATTGGCGAATATATATTACAGTTACAGTTTTACATGCGGCGCCGAGCGCAGTTTCTAACACTTGCTTCTGAATTCAGACAACTTTTTAAATAACAACAGTTTGCACTATGCGGAATTCAATTTCTAGTTAAAGGATGCAAGTTTTGGCTCATACAAGAAACATTATATTGGAAGGCCGGCAAGAAGTCTTAATCTAAACAAATATATTTACTGTTTGTGTATTTGAATTTGAGAGACTCACCGCTGCTGTAAAATTTAACCTGCACTCAAACACGACGTTTTGCTATCAAGATTATTGCAAATGCGAGGTTTTTTTTAGAATTATTAATAGATTCTTAGGTACTTTAACATTAAGTTTTTTTATTATTTTACTTTTTAAAGGGAAATTACTTAAGTTCTAGTGTCGGGGGTTTTAAATTTTTAATTTAATTTTCATTTCATACTTTTTATAGGTAGGTTAGGTTAAGTTAGATTTAATATATAGACAGACACGTCAAACTTATAAACCCTGTTTTTTACTTACTTAGTATTGTAATGTACGAATCATTTCTTTCATTTGATACCCCACTCGGATATTTGTAAACAACCGTTTTTCATTCTACTTTCATCCCCTATATCTTATAAACGGTTGAACCGATTTTTCAATACTTAGCTATTGTAATGTACGAATCATTTCTTTTATTCATACCCCTTTCGGGCATATTTGCAAACAATCGGTTTTCATTCCCACTTTCATCCCCTATCTTATAAACGCTTAACAGATTTAATAAAACTAGCTAGGACTCGATTAAAAGACCTTTCAAACAAAAAAAACTAAATCAAAAAGGTCCACTCGTTCGGGGTTATGGTGCACAGACGACTCACACACAGACACATAACAACACGTCAAACTTATAACCCCCTCTTTTTGCGTCGGGGGTTAATAAAATACACAAATTCATGCCAATTCTGAGGTACCTAACTACAATTTCTTTATTATTATAGCTATTGAGACTGCTAGTTATTGACAATATTTTTTGATGGGATTTCACTTCTTTTGTAAAATGTTGGCATATTACATTATTTTAATATTTTTTTGCCTAGCAGTGGGACGCTATAGATTGAACTAAAAGATATGTCGCATTATGCTAGATTCATGCAATGACATTCGATTTTTTATGTACTTTATGAAGAAGGGGCATTACAATATTTCAAATCCAGCTAGACCAGCTGAGGGTTCTACATCAGATAATAAAAGCTGTTCTTTAAGAATAAAAGCTGCGATTTGTAACGAAGCTTAGCGTTTAGTAAGCGAACGAAATATACGTATATAAGTTTCCTCGTTTAGCAAAATCTCATAACACTTTGCTCTCTGGCTGTATAATAAAACCTTTTGTAGGACTCCGAAACAGGTGCTTTCTACATATTTAAAAAGTTAAAACTTTTACATCACGAGAACAAACTGTTAGGAAATTTACGAAGGAATATTAAAATCGTTTGTCAAAGTCAAGAAATTTCAAATATTAAAGCGTAATATTTGGGTTTTAAAAAGTGTTATATTTAATGTTGTTACAGAAAACGGAAGTTTGTATTTCGAAGTTCATCCGTAGTAATTGATTCATTCATCAGCAGACTAATTGCATGTTAACTTGATTTAAACATCAATTAAATAAAAGGTTATAAAATCGTTGCTCGTTAGTGTATGGTTAATCTATTACAGATTTTAATATTAATTTATTCGATACAAAATATGTGGGGTCAATTCTTTGGACAGATCCTAAAAAGTTATGTTTATTTGTATTACAAGTAAGCAAATGTTATAACCGCTTTGACCATTGGTCTTTAAATATACATTTTTATAGTGTGTACATGAGTATATTTCAATTATTTTATGTAACGAAAAATACTCTGCATCTACATTAAAGTATTATTACAAAATTCTATGCGTTCAAATATTTTATGTATGTCATTACAGACTAATATGCTCACTGATGAACGAAAGCCCCTAATGATCCATAGGCAACTGATCCATTGTAGTTAGCTAGCCACAACAATATTCAACAGGTCATCGATCCATTTAGTTATGTTACGAGGATGATACTCGAGTACCTTTCCCCTTGTCCCACTGGCCATCAGTCCTTCCGCACTGTTCCTTGACTGCTAATTTACTTATTCATGGTTTCGTTTCAGAAACATTCCTTACAGTGTAGGAAATTTTCAAATGTAACAAACTTAAGTTTTAAAAGACAGTAGTACAAATTGATTCCTATTATGAAAAATACGAAATATTTGAAAATATAGTCCAGGCAAAACTGCCGACCCTACGTTCCAACCTCAAACTGAAACCCGGACGCAGCAAAACCTGTACCCCAAAATAATAACCTAGTGGCCACATGTCGACGTAATACCAACTGGTCTCGTAAAAAAAAGAAAAGGATCCCGAAAAACTCTCTATTACATTCCGGTGTATGCGGAGAAATTGGAAATACATTTGTTGGGAGCAACCGGACTGCGTGCGGCTTATCGCGCCCATACCGCACCGCTTGATTCCCAACTGCGAGGTCCTGGAATATTCTGCATATGAAGTCAGCTAACGTATTCCATTTTCGGAATAGCCCACGTGTCGCGACGCTGTGACCCGCCTCTAAATGCGGTGGAATATGCCCACAATGAAATCTTTTCGTGTCTGAAATTTGGTGTCGATGCAAGGTAAGTGAATCTTATTTCTTACGTTTTTAGGGTAGGGTTGGGCTTGACCGTGTGTGTAAATATATGATAGAGGATATTACTTGTCCCATTTGTGTAGCACTAGATGCTTAAATATTATATGATAAGGATTTCATAGTAGGGGATATAGTCGTCAGCGACTTCATATTAATCTCACAAATCAATTTGAAAAGTAACTGCAAATATAGCAAATGGCTCTAATGCTTATGAATGGTGAGGCAGGCAGAAAACAGGAGAAATCAATTTAACGCCTTGATTTTATGTTTAATGAGTAAACAAGTAAATGTTATTCCATTAAAGGAGTAGGTACAGGTGATTGGTATGTCTGGAAAAGGTGGAAGTCAGAAATGGGACAATCCGGTCGCTTACCTGATAGTTAATGATACATCTGCCCATAACAGATACTGTATTGTAGGAAACCAATGCCAGTAAATAATAATATAGTAATAAGTTGATACAACACTGTCCGGCACCCGACTCTAGGTAACAACAGATTCTAAGTTTCTTATAACTTGTAATTTTACTACCTATAATGCTCTTCCTGAACAAACAATAACACTTATAATTCACAAGACTATATCTGACAATGCGCTGAATACCGATCTAGTAGACTCAGCATTTAGCTTATTTGCGATAATTTGTAAAGAATTCAAATTGTTTATCAATTTAATTTAACTGAGTTTATTGATTGGCTTATTTTTATATAGCTGCGCTTGTTTTAGCAAAAGTAATTGAATTTGATATCATATATGAGATTGAAGAGTAGCAGCGAATATATGAGCGAATGAGGATTCAGTTATTTACGTACATGAACTAGGCTAAAACCAATATAGCTCCCACTACTACACACGAAGCTCTGTTATTTCCTCTGTTAATTCAAATTGTTTATCAATTTAATTGATGCATCATTTAGAACACCCTTTAACTGAAGTGCTGAAAAATTACCCAACTTGAATATATTTCAAGGTACACTGTAATATTGTGAAATCTATACTAATATAAAAAGCTGAAGAGTTTGTTTGTTTGTTTCAACGCGCTTATCTCAGGAACTACTGGTTCGATTTGAAAAATTCTTTCAGTGTTAGATAGCTTATTTATCAAGAAAGGCTATAGGCTATATATCATCACAATACGAGCAATAGAAGTGGAGCAGCAATGAATAATGTTTCAAAATCGGGGGGATTTTTTCATGCTTGGAGCTTGCGTACGCTGCGTGAACGGCAAAAGTTTCGCAAAAGTCATGCATGAAAGTATTGTTCCCTTTTGGAAGGTCTACAAAAAAGTCCGCGACAGCAAATGTCTATCTTTTAAGGTTAGCTCTCTATAACATATTTTTTGCAAAAAAAAATTCTAAAATAATTCATCATTTGCGAAGGTGTTTTCATAAATATGATGTTAATCCTTATCCAAATAAATACTTTTACTATAACAAGTATTACATTTTAAACAAAATTTCTCCTTACATCATTTCACTTAAATGAATATCTTATGAGATATCGCCGTTTTAACTCGCCTATATAAACGAAGTAGCGGGTTAAAGAGAGCGTTACGCCGAAGTAACTATTCCATGCGGACGAAGTCGCACGCAAAAGCTAGTTAACAATAAACCTTCAAGTAACAAGATTTAATAGCCTTTCAATTTGTAAATTATTAATAGACGAAAGTGCGGCCGAAAGTCTTGCACGCTCCAACATCAAAAGACTGTTTGCATTCATAGTATCGGGTGCATTGCATATTCATTACTGCGCTGCATTCAAACCAATTCCAATAAGTACTGCTTACCTGCATTTTATGTGTATTGATTTGCATATTGGTTTGTTATTAGAATGGCTGAACGGTAAATTTACTGAAACCAATACCTTTTGGTTTACATTGCCTTCGTTTCTTAAAAAAGGATTACTTAAACATAGCATACGGTTCACCTGATGGTAAGTGACACCGACGCCCATGAACATTGGCATGACATCAGGTCCTGAACTGCATTGCCGGCCCTTTAAAAGTGTCTTAAGTGTATAAAAATATGTTTTTTTGCCATCATTACCGCCTAAGCTTTCAACTGTTGAATGGGAGTCTTCCCTAATACTTGTTAACATTCATTGGCTTACGATAACCAATTTACCTGCGCATAAGTTTAGCGGTCAGTCTTCAAATACATGACGTATAGCGAGAAATAAGAAAAAATTGGACTTTTTTAGAAAGTGACATGACCAACAAAGCCTGCATTAGCAAGTTGAAGAAATGAAGAACAGAGGGCCGATGGGGCAGATTAGTTCTTAAATTATTATTACCATTATCGATTTAGTAATACCGTACAGGCTATTCATGCAGTGGACTGCCGTACTGTAATAATAAATCCATTGACATTCACACAGCGCCATATAGCCTCAAGTTAAGCGTGAAGCCTGTATTATGGGTACTAAAAAATCCTAATACGCATCCACACTCCATTTAATACTATATTCAATACTCACAAGCAAATCCCCATTCACTTACACAAAACTACGGTTGTTAAATATTTACGAGTAGAGTATAGCATTTAGTATGGGAAAAGGAATAAAAAGGCTAGATTTACGCCCGCGGCTTCTTCTAAGCCCCTTGTAAAACAACCACACAAAAAGTAGCTCAGCTCTTCAACAATGTCGCTTTAACAGCGCCGTAAAGTTTGCATGAATACCTAATAAAATCTCAAGTAGCAGATTCAACACGTAATACGAAATAATCCTAAAAGAAACCATCAGATATAGACGTCAGAATAAACACGCGGGTGAGCGTTGGGGTCGAAATAGTTGGCGTATATTAGAAATATATTTTATGACGATCTTGATAGTAAGCCGAGGCTATACATATTTAGATTGACCAGCACACAATTGTTGAAACCAAAGTCTTTTGAGGGATTATTTGACACTGCACATGATTACCTTTAGGAAAAAAGGAAGGAATTTTGTAAATAAGTTAATACGAAATGTTTGTAAAATAATTGGCGATTTTAAAAGTGAATAATTTCTAGTATGAGTCTTCTCAGATAAATCCACTCTCCGAATTGGTGTAGTAGGGTAAAAATGTTTTACTTTTTTTTTAATTTGGCCATTCAAAAGTATCCTGTAAATTATTAATTGTATAAAAGCAAAATGTTTGATTTGAGCATTAGTAGTAGATTTTTGTTTAGTGACTGTGGTGATCTGAAGCTATAGCAATATAAGAAGCACTTTACAAGATACTTATTCTATCGCGTCAACTGCAATACTTTTAAGTTGTTATATAACCAGTATTATGAGTGGACCTGACTGTGTGGAAATAAATAACATTTTATATATACGAAGTACTAATATTGTAATAATTTTTTATAATAAAAATTATTACAATATTAATAATAATACTATTTCGGATGTATTGTGCCACCTCTCGCTTTTTTCAGGACTCAATCGAACTGGCGTCATTGCCATGACGAAATGTTTCAAAGAGAAAATCCTCAAGCGACATTCGCAGGCGTTAGAATAAACATGGCGGATGGATAAACGTTGAATAGAGATAGTTGTCACACATAAACGAGGATGTGTTACGCCGCATATAATAGAATGAGGATTCCTTAAATGTAAAACGTTCGTCGCCGCTCCGAGAGTCGTTGAAACCCCTATAAAAATGTTAGTTCGCCTTTCATTACATTTTGGAACGTAGCTCGCGACGTTCTACGTGCAAATATAAACTCTAACACAAGCATTTTTAGGACACATTTCAGCTTACATAGTTCTTGTATTTATTTTACCAAATGTCCGATCTATTCGTTTTGAATAGCCCGTTTTCGGCGTTTTACTTTGTTTTTCACAACTGCGGTGTGATTGAGGTAGTTTTAGAAACAAGGTTTGTTTTGAGTGCACTGAGTTTATTGATTGGCTTATTTTTATATAGCTGCGCTTGTTTTAGCAAAGTAATTGAATTTGATATCATATATGAGATTGAAGAGTAGCAGCGAATATATGAGCGAGTGAGGATTCAGTTATTTACGTACATGAACTAGGCTAAAACCAATATAGCTCCCACTACTACACACGAAGCTCTGTTATTTCCCTTGACAGCCATATTATTGCAAGTTGCCGCCAATTTAATGTGACCTGTCGTTACTCGTGTGCGCTCTTGACAAAAGTTGCGAGTGACTGTGTCCGGATAAATTTCGGGGGATCGTTACAAACTGGTCGTTATATATGTGATACAAGGGTCCTCCTACCCCGCAGGGTTGTAATTTGCACCTGTAGTCTCAGATATTATGTGAGAAATTTTGTGTTACTTGAATACAGGTCATGGGATGGGAGGAAAACGGCACGGACGCACAATTTTGATTTTATGTTAGGATTCAGGTAGTTTGTATCCCTTGATATTAAGCGAGTTAGTTTAAGCTTCGAATTTGGGAAGTCATAATGTGCTTTAGTAGTATAGTAATTTTGGATTATTTCAGAGTGAGTAAGAATGTGAGAATATACTAAGTAAGTTAAGCAAGTATCGTAAAAGTCGCTCATTGAATGGATGACCGAAAAATCTTATATTTTATTTCTATTCGGAATATCTCATTACCGTCACTAAGTATTATCATTTAACTGTCACTAGAAGTGAGACTTAGGCATTAATATAAATGGGTAATCGAAATTCCGTTTTAATTTTACCAAATATTCATAGTTGACTTCAGTTAAAGTGGTATTTGAATTGGAATACTAGACGTTACAGTTTAAAATTTCACTTGATTATGATTTAATTCTATTTTAGTTTAACTTCTTAATTAATTTCGTGATCTTTTGTCTATGTTAATGGACGCGCACGGCGCTACTATTATCAAGTGACCATATTGTAAGTAATAAATAATAATAAACGTTTATTTCGGACAACTTATTATATTCGTATGGGTTAGTAAAGAGACTTTAATATAAAATATTGAAAAATTGTCTTCTTATTGAATAGTTAGTCCGAATGGAGACCACTCAGATAGATCATTAGGATCTACCTACCAGGTCAGAGGTTCTTAAGTGTCTTTCGGCCTCATATGGTTACATTTTACGGCCGAAATTATCCGACAATTTTATAAATAAAGTTGAAAGAATCACCATAGGAAATATATTGGATTTGAGCCCATACGATACATTCCAAGGCTAAGCAGTGATCAAAACTTAACTAGCTCGGACGACTTGGCTACAGACCCTGTTACACTGTAACTCTTTTTCAAATTAAAAATATTCATATCAAGCGAACTTTTCATTTAAGACTGTTGCTTAGAGGCACATACATTTCTTTTAAATGGACTGAAACTAACCGCGCAATACAACATTCCCTTGATATGAACTAAATTTAGCAGTTAATGACGAATATATTTGAACCAGGGGGCGTGCACTCCATGTATGCAAATAAGCAGTTCATACCCTGTGCGTCCAGACAACCCGGAAAATCGCCAACATATCAAATGATTCACACTTAATCGCGCATTTTCTTTTCCAGTTTTTCCAAGGACATGTCATAAGAAGCACACAATTTGAGATAAATGTAAATCATTTATTGTTTCTGCGATTACTGTCACTCATTTTGCATACCCCACTGATTATCTCTATGTACGCCACTGTTTGAATCTACCGTAAATTCAAACAAACACATCATTCGGAGTGAAGCAATAAACACGCAACCACTTAATTCCACCTCATTTTTCGGCGACACCAAAGCGAACACACCCTTTCGAAAGAGTTAACCCGAAAGTGCCAACGCAAACAGTTTGGTAGCCAACCGCACCGCGCCGAGTACAATTTGCTCACCTTTGAAGTCGTGTCCTGTAGTAGTCTTAATTTCAAATAAGGGTCCACGTGACCTATGTCACCCGTCTGACATTCGGCACATCGTCGGCTGAGTAATAATGAATAACCCGCATAGGTGTAACACTAATGGCAGCTGGAAATTTGGTATTTGCATACCTTATCCGGTGGAACTGACGGCTAGAAGTTTAGGCGTTAATTTAGGTTGGATTTGTTCGTGGATTTGTAGGTTTATCATAATGGTAATTGGTATGTTTTATATTTGAGGTTTTGATCAAAATTCTAGATTTCAATTGAAGCAGGCAAAGTTTATTTCCGGTAAATTTATTTTTTATACATTGCCTTATTGCATTAAATCCGTCGTCCATGTAATATTATGTATTAGTACCTATTTTGAAGTTATAAATGTATACACAACAGCGAAGCAAAATTTTGACTTCGCAGAACGTTAGTTTCGCGGAACGCTAGATTTGCACAAGGACAAATATAGCGAAATTTGAGTTATACAGCAAAAAAAAACTTGCAAACAGTGAAATCAAGTTACACAGCAAAAAATACTATCTAATCTGGCTTACAAGCTGGAATTCGTCCTATGTTCTATACTACCACTTTCACTGCTGTCTTACAAAGCCCATTTCTGTGCGTGTTTGAGTTCCAGAAAAAAAAGGAATATGCACTCTTGACAAATGCTACCCCCAAAGACACTTAAGGCAGTTGATAAAATTAATGCATTGACAAAACGCAACTCTATCAAAAAGTATCAGTTCTTTTCTTTATAAATCTACGGAAGAAGCTATCCCCAATGGCGGGATCGTTTGAGCGTTTCGGACCAACACCAGACCCATGCAGTGCGTGTTTGAGTTCGAAAAGAAGCGTATTTTGTTGCCAATTTCGTACTCTTAACAAATGCTATTTCCGAAGACTCCAACGGCGACTGATAACAAAAATAAATTTGCCCTTAAGGTCTATTGAGATCCTAGGAACTTTTTTGAACTTAAGTATCATCATCATCATCAGCTCATTAAACGTCCCCACCGAGGGGCACGAGCCTACCCGTATAGGGTGATTAGGCCTTAGTCGTCCACGCGGGCCCAGTGCGGATTGGACGACAAACTATTATGATATATTGAATAATATAATATATTGAACTTAGGTATGTTTTAGCTTAAATTATGATGTATTCAAATTATTCCCTTTTTATGAGACGCGAAATCCTCGTTATCCACGGATAAACGACTCTATTTTTTAAGTATGTAACTTTCCGTAGTACTACGTTGTATTGTTCTACGACTTGATATAGTGTTTCACACATGTGTTTACGAAATAAATATTCAACAGGCAATTCGTAATTATAAATCAAAATAATCTTGTGTTATTTTTGTAGGTTGTACTGCTCGTAGGGGACGACGTTGCTGGCATGTTATGGTAATAAATTGGTAATGTTAAGTCCTACAAGAATTATGAACGCGATTGTTTGTAAGATGCATGGGTGTTTGTTTGCTACTCTTCCACTAAAAATCTGATAACTTTAGTAATAATATATGAAATTAAGGACTTAAGCTGATGTATGCCAAGCACAAAAAAAATGCCATGTCAAGGACCTATACTTAATGCTTGCTGATACATGCAATTAGAAAAAGAAGAATAAGTTTTTAAATGGTAAATCTGTGGTTATCTTCTCTCTCTCTTACTTCTTTAGGTCAGATAAAACGAGAAATGATTATTTTATTCAGAAGACTTTAGTTACTGGACTACCGGGTAGCCACATCTCTCTCCACACCTTCTGGACCGATTTTTTACACATTCTAGCCCCAAGTTAAGCGAGAAGCTTGTGATGCGGGTACTTAACAATAAAATGATTAACATAATTCTATACTTTTTGATGATAAATATACTTCTATACTTTTTTTGACTATTGACTGAAGACTTGCGAAAGGTCGTTGGTAGAAGTTGGATGAGGATAAGCGGAAGCTCCGATACCTATATAGCGCAAATTGGCTATTATTTGTAAGGGGTTTTCTTAACTTCTTCAATACATAGACATATCAATTTTAAAAGCCTAAATTATCAAGAATTTGTAGTCGATCTGTTTCCTGGAATTTGTACGTTTTCAGTGAAAATGTAACTGAAATTACAAACAGCGATTCGCTTGTTAGAAAATGATATATTCTGAATAAATTTTGTAAAGTCTTGTTATAACAGAATCTTATGAGAAAATGAAAGCTGAGATAAGTTTGTTTTTAAATGATGAATATTAATTACTGATCTATTTTAGGCTAAAAAATGCTGAACCATTATCTAGTTAAGGTACTTATTTGGTTTTCAGGAACGATATCATAGTGGGACAAAATGATGAATATTAGTCAAATTTAATATAAATAAATAATTAGTGTAGCGGCTAGTGCGCTTGGTTGACTTATTGCAATTAAACTACTTTCGAAAGGTAACCGAAAAATAATGTATAGAATCCCTCCTTACTTCGAAAGGCATGCGCAAACGTTTGGTCCCGGCTACTTGCGTAAATCCATACTAATATTATAAATGTGTCTGTCTGTCTGTCTGTCTGTCTGTTTGTTACGCTTTCACGCCTAAACGGCTGAACGGATTTTATTGAAACTTGGTATGTTGATAGTAGGTAACCTAAAATAGGTTTTAGGCTACTTTTATTCCCGTTTTCACCCCCCACTCCCTAAATGGGGTTGGAAGTTTGTATGGAACATCCCGCAATTTTGGTAGTAACACGCTGAAATTTGGTATGCGGACTATTTGTCAGAAACGAAAAAATATGGCATATTTTTTTTTTCAAAAATCCACCCCCAAACTCTTCAAATAGGGGAGGAAGTATCATATCCGATTTTTCGCAGTTTTAAGGTAGATTTTATTGAAACTTGGTATGTTGATAGTAGTAACCTAGAATAGGTTTTAGGCTACTTTTTGTCCCGTTTTCACCCCCCACTTCCCTAAAATGGGGGTTGGAAGTTTGTATGGAACATTCCGCAATTTTTATAGTACGACGCTGAAATTTGGTATGCGGACTATATGTCAGAAACGAAAAAATATGGCAATATTTTTTTTTCAAAAATCCACCCCAAACCCTTCAAATAGGGGAGAAGTGTCATATTCGATTTTTCGCAGTTTTAAGGTAGATTTTATTGAAACTTGGTATGTTGATAGTAGGTAACCTAGAATAGGTTTAGGCTACTTTTGTCCCGTTTTCACCCCCACTTCCCTAAAATGGGGTTGGAAGTTTGAGGAAACATTCCGCAATTTTTGTAGTACGACGCTGAAATTTGGTATGCGGACTATTTGTCAGAAACGAAAAATTGCATTTTTTTTTTTTTAAAAATCCACCCCAAACCCTTCAAATAGGGAGGAAGTATCATATCCAATTTTCCGCAGTTTTAAGGTAGATGTTATTGAAACTTGGTATGTTGATAGAAGGTAACCTAGAATATATAGGTATATATATACATATATATATATATTAATTACCCAAAAACCTTTATACTGATTAATATATAAATATATGTATTATGATGTATATATGTATATATATGTTTTTTAAATAGACCCCAAAACCTTAAATGTGGGGGATCCTATGTATATTATATATATGTATATATCCACAAAATTGACCCCGAAACCTTTTAAATTGGGGGGAGGGGGGAGGAGGGGATCCGTTTTTGGAAATAGACTCCAAAACTTTTAAACTTGGGCGGGGGATTCCTATGTATAGTGATATATATGTATACATAATTTTTCTTTATAAGTTTAAACAGTTTACAAGGTAGAAAGCTAAAAATAAGTATGATGGCTATTTGTCATGAACAATAAAGTTTGCATATTGAAGTTTTTGCAAACCGGCCCTTAAAGCCTTAAATAAGAAAAAGAAGAAGAAGTGTTGCAGTATTGAAATTATTCTGTTTTTGTTACCAAGTGGATGGCTCCACTTTCCTGGTAACGAAAACAGAATAATTTTGTCATCCCGAATTAAACGCGGGCGAAGCCGCGGGCAAAAGCTAGTAAATAAATAAATGTCCTGCTGACTGACACAGCGCTATCTAGCCCCAATTTAAGCGTGAAGCCTGTATTATGGGTACTTAACAACGGATAAACATACTTACGGTCGTTAAGTCGTAAATCCGTACTAGGCCCGATTGGTAGGTGATGGCTCTTCCAAAAAGCATGGCTATGAAACTCTTCATATACTTAGTTCCCTACAGTCATAGAAAGTTCACGCCTAGTATATTTTTCATCACAAGTATAATAACTATAATTCAAAAACTAGTTCAAACCAAAGAGTGTGCTTTTGAGTGTTTGTTTTTTATTCACTGCCCATAGTTATATATAAACAATCAAGCTAATCGTTTAGCTTATTTTAAGACCTCGCTATTTCTTTTAAGTAAAAAAATAAATATGAGTGTAAGTAATCTTGATAGGAAATTATATTATTCTGGGCCTAATTAAAAATTTGCTTTGAGAGAAAATGTGATGGGAGATTTGAAGTCTATTGCCTCTCAACCAAGACTTATTCATCAAAATGTAATAATTTACAAACATAGTTTTCAAATTATCGAGAACGAGATCAACTATCCGATTTAACACAACAAAATATGAAATTTTTGTTGGTATATTTATATTCTGTATGTATCAATACTAATGGCTTTAAATTTCGCTTTAAATATAATCCATTTGAAATCTTAGCTCGATGTTTTATAAGTAGTACTGAATAAAACACTTAGTATTATTATTATTTACCACGTCCCAACCACTCAAACATCTTCATCAGCTCATTAAACGTCCCCACAGAGGGGCACGAGCCTACCCGTATAGGGTGATTAGGCCTTAGTCGTCCACGCGGGCCCAGTGCGGATTGGACGACTTCACACACAACCTTCGAATTTTCTTCTCAGCGGCGCATGAGGTTTCCTACGATGTTTCCTTCACCGTAAGAGCGTCGGATAACGTACATATATTTTCGAAAATTCAAAAATACATTGGTACGTGTCGGGATTTGAAACTCAGCCCTCCCGGTAGGAAGGCGACAGTCCACACCACTGAGCCACCGACGCTCTTCTTCCACTTAAACTTACTGTAACAAAATTTTCAAATACATGTGTATAATACAAACGTATTACTATGCATCATCAATTTTGCGTCACGCTACTAGGGGTTGGTTATCTGAACAGAGAAGATAATAAAAATGTTTGTACTCGCAATTGTTACACGACATAAGTTATGGTTATCCGATCATTTGTCATGCTTTCGTTCGTTTTTGCATACGTTATTTTGAATAGAACTATGTAACATAAAAACCTACTTTCATTGTTAAAGTACTCGTATTATGTGCGAGTAGTTAAAGATTCTTTTTTTTCGGGATGGACATTTACCTTTTGGCTGCGTATGGCCTTCACAGTGTCACTAGAGTATAGAAGAGTATAGTTTGGGAATAGTGTTATCGTTGATTACATAGGCTATTTGCAAAATAATCTGTTCAGTAAGTGTAGAACAGGCCCCATAGTTTATTATATTATTAGTGTACAGGACGGCCAGGACGCTCACCTGATGGTAAGTGATACGCCTGTTCTGACAGAGTGGCTGGATGAGACCAACAACTGATAGACAGTTATTATTCTCCATCAATGCCGCTCTGCGCCCCGTCACCCGAGACAACAGATGTTAGGTCTCTTATACCCAGTAATTTCACTAGCTACAGTGCCCTTATCCTGAAACTCAAAATTACATAAAATTCCTGATTTACGGGACGATGTCTGGCACTGCGGTGGTACCAACCTAGACGACTCAGTATAGAGTCTACCACCTAGTAATCTAGTGCTTTTCCCGTGATGTGAGCTCGTACAGGTCGAAGTAAGTATAATTTGGCTAGTTGGGGATTTTCCGGTGGTCACGATTTAGTCTTTCTTTATGGAGCAGCCCAAACTAAAGTCACCATATGTCATGTCCTGCTTGCAGAAGCAGCAGTTCTCAGCAAGAATTTACAGTTACCGACAACGCATCACTGTAGTTCGTTATCGGCTTTGCCATCGATACGCTAAGAAGAAATATTTGAATAAATATTTTCGCATTAATATAATAAAAAAACTCTCTCCCTTCTAAGATGTCCATAATGAAAGTTAAGGTTTAAGATTAATCTTACATTCAATGATCTTTAAGATAAGTTATTTATTTAAATCTACGAGTATAATAACATTTATGGCATTTTAACAATGACATTTACGGATCAGACTTCAAATATAAACATCCGTATATTTATAAAACCTTGCATCAGAGCGAAGGCGTCAGTTTTGGGTTATATGAACGTTACAGATACCTTAATATAAGGAATACATCATAACGGTAATTCTCATCGATTTGGAGCGTTAGCTTGGCAAAAATTTGTCATTGAATGGTTAGCGATGTTATGACTTGCGTTAGAAAGGTGTGATATATTTACCGTCAATTAACTAAATATTAGTCATCATCACCAGCCTTAAACTTTCCACAGCAGGAAATTGGCTGTCCCATACAGGCGCAAACCAGCAGGTGGGCTCAATGCGGGGCGGGGGTGTATAATTTGGGTATTATGGACAACTATCCTAAGATTGTACGTAGAAGACGAGAAGTTCTCGCATACGACTTGGTTCATGCCACTCAAATCACATATCTTTCAGTGGCATGCACTCCATATGCAAATAATCAGTGCTTAACCTATGCGTCCAGACAACCCGGAAAATCGCCAACATATTGAATGATTTCCACTTATTCTTCGTGTTTTCTATGTAAAACTATGTACACGTACTCATATGTTTATCTGTTGTTTAGTATCCATGTTACAGGCTTCGTTTTAGTTTGAGGCTAGATGGCGCTGTCTAAATGTCTGTGGATATTGATTATTTATTCGCTCATTTTCTTCTACAGATTTGAAACTATAGGCGATCTGCTGTCATCAACGGCACTCAATTTGACAATAATACATTGTTGATTGTTTTTGCGATTAGTGTCACTTTGCATGCCCTACTCATATTCTTTGTGCACGCCACTGATATCTTCCTATGCATCAACCGAATCAAGGCAATAATTGCGTGCCTATCGATACCCTGTGACACATCACAGTTGTCACAAGTAATCGTATTAGGAAGTTGTGTAATAACAACGAGAGACATCAGCGCCCCCTAGACGTGCGGAATGCGTCAGTGCCGTGGGCTCACGGCGTTGATACGTTATATACGATCAGGGGTGCCAACTGCTTAAAAGATCCTCGTACATTTTACGAGGTGGTAGATTCGATACTGAGTCGTATAGGAAGGTATGCACTTTTATGTTTTCGGAGAGGGCACTGTAGCTAGTAAAAATACCGGGTATAAGATACCTAACTTCTGTTGTCTCTGGTGTCGGGCGCAGTGCGGCATTGATGGAGAATAATAACTGTCTATCAGTTGTTGGTCTCCTTCAATGCCGCTCTGTCATGGTCCGGTGTATCACTTACCATCAGGTGAGCGTCTCGATCGTCCTATAAACTTTAATATAAAAGAAACATATGCAGCTAAAAATCTATTACTTTCACTAACAAAGCTCATTGGACATAAAAGAACGATTCTTCGCATTTGCACCATGCAACTCTACTCAGGGATAAAATTTACAAGCTTCTTACTAAATAAAACATCACTTAGTGTAATATAGTATTCAAGTATTAATGATTATTATAATTACTTAAGTAAAATCTAATGTGTCTATTATTACAGTGAAATTTGAATCTTTATTATTCGGGGGTTTCCGGTAAAAGATATTACTATCATAGATAGAGTCTACGGAGAACAAAATATTTTACTTTTCGAAGTTTTTGCGGTTGATTGGCGACATAGCTATTAGCACAGTTTTTTCTTCGAACTGACTACTGCTGTTGGCCGCAGATTGCCTTTACAGCTTTACCGGGCAATTGGCGAGCGCAGATGGCTCTCAGCCTTAATCTGCTATTAGCATAGATTGTCTACAGGCAATGATCGCATAAATGCGATTAATAGAATTTTTGGTTTAAGAAGTTCAAGTTCTGATAGATGTCACTAGTTTGTATATTGTTTGCATGGTCGTCTTATAAAATCTCGTACATGATTTTACGAGGTTACTAGTGTCCCGGTACTACTACTGTCTTGTTGTGTACGAACTGTCAGTCTTAGTGCGGTTTCCGGAACCACTGGATGGCAAATGAAAGGTCGATTAAATTGGCCCAATAATGGTCGCCATATTTAACTTGTGAATCCATATTCTCTGGTATCACTTATTCTTATGGAGTGACTCGATAAGAATAAGTGTCCTCGTACGGAAGACCACAAATCTCGTATTTCTACAAGGAACCTCGTACAGTTGGCAACCCTACTTTGAGCCCATAGTGTTGATATTAGTACGTAATAAACGATATTAGTTCGGAATTGTTTGTTGGTTTTCCTTCACGTAGTTGATGCGCATTCCGCGAAGAAACTTGCCCGGTTGCTATGAGTAAAGACAATTGGATTAGATGTTGAAGAGTACAGCTTGTTATGCGTTCTGATTTTGCGATAGCGGTATGGAAATGCAATGCGATTTCAATGCATTATTTTTAGATATACGAAATGATGAGATGAAATTTCTAAAACCCATATCTGAATCAAGGAATATGAGTTGAATAAGAAATTGCATTCATTTTTATGATATGAAACTCACAAATGATTGTTTTGTAGACTAGGTATGGATGTTTTGACTCATTTCAAATAATTTAACAAATCCAATGCATTGATGCAATTATTTAAATTTGATATTATTTAAAGAGACAGTAGTATCATAGAAAATTTAACTTACCTAAGGCTACCTATTCACTGGGTCGAAGCGAGGCAGTAAAGCAGTAATCTATTTAAAATCTACAAAATTGCAATATAATCGGTACTTTCAAAGGCGGAAATTCTATGCAATTCTTTTATACCTAATTGACCCTGTAAAGACGGGGCACAGATAAGCAATTGGACGAGTGACCGCAAAAATATTGACTGATATTAGTCGTGATTAGGGGCACTTTTAACCGATGGTTCAAGCCACTACCTTAGGATGGAAGTCGTTGACCAATAGGTGCTCATTGTGGTGAGTTACGGCGAGATCGCCTCATAGCGATGTCACAAGGAAGTGTCAGTAGGTTCTGTGGGACGACTGTTTTATGACTTTACAGTAGGACCTATCTTTGTGAACACTCAAGATGAAGTATAAAAATGGATGCTACCTTCTTTGTATAATTAATCCAATATAAAAACTGTTTTTTTTTTGCATAAAAATACATATTAGTCGCTTGGGCCGCCCACACTTTGTTGACTCATTGTTTTTGCGACGTGATCTCATATACCCTTATAGGGCATGATGCGGATGATACAACCTTTGCCTTAACTGCCGCTAAGTAACGTGTTAATGTCAATGAGATGATATTTGATATTCTAAATTATTATTTATTTTATAAAATTTTATAGGTCCTGCCAAGCTATTATTTATTGAAGTTTATTTGTAACTAGTTATTCTCGCAGCATCGTACGCATTTGTTTTCACTTTTTTGTTATTTATAGTATAAATATAACTTACGGCTTTTGAAAGTTAAATATAAGTCCACTCAAAATCCAAATATGTATTATTATAATTATAATTATAATTAAATTTCGTTATTCAATTTATATTTATATTTCTCTTAATAATATCTTTTTGTATATCATTGTTTATCATAAAATCATAAAATAAAGTACTGGTAGGTACTAACGTGATAATGAACCTTTAACTTTCAGATACTTTTCAAATGTTATGTTCCTTAAGTGAGATTAATAAACAAGTCCCTGCAAAAATGCAATTTAATAGCTCAGTTACGTCATTATTGGATAAATCCTCCCGTTTTGTTTGTTCGCATAAAAGTCTGTGTTGTGTATTCCAAAGCAAAATGGTTGTGCCTACTTTTTCCGGGTGCAATATATCCTTGTTTACGCTGGAGCAAAAAGATGATCTAAAGTGTGTACACCATGCCACAGTCAAAGTTTGCTATAAAGACATTTTATGCATAGTCTAACATTGCTTTTATTTGACGACCCATTTGGTGTAATGGTTGAAGACGTCGACTACTACACCAAGTGTTCCGGTTCGATCCCCGGGCAGTAAAATTATTTGTGTGCATGAACGTGTTTATTTGTATTGGTCTGGGTATTTGTATAATATATATGTATTTACAAAAAAAGTATATAAGTATGTTTATCCGATGTTTAGTATCCATATTACAGGCTCATACTTAGTTTGGGATTAGATAGCGCTGTGTGAATGTAAGTTGATATTTATTTATTGCTTTTGTTTTGATTTGAAATATTTTTTTGTATTCAGCATTTGAATCACGTGAAACGTCGCTTTTTATGGCTATTTAGGTTCAATTTCTAACCTGTTAATATGGGAAAACGCGTTTTACATGTGTTCCCTTCAATAATGTCACATAAAGGTAAATACACATTGGATTGTAAATTGAAAATCTCCAAGTTGAAAAGCTTGGTATCTAAATGTAAAATCTCTCCTCGCGCGGTAGGCGCTTTCCGGAACGTCTGACTTCCATACACGTATTGCATTCCAGATTTTTATTAGTCGCACGTCCGCATTATTTAGAGTAAACACGGTGATCCCGAGCAACGGTACACACCTACCGTATCACCGAAACCGTATTCAAATTAGATTTCCGATCTCCAAGGCTGGCGTACTCATGTTGAGTCGATACTTTATGCTCGTATAGAACGCTGCGCGACGCCGAGCGCTGTCAAATAAAACACGTGAAATACAACGAACGCGTACTGTGGCACTGTGGCGATGGATTTTTGGCTTGTTTTCGTACTCTTCGGCCACCTTTTTGCGTGGACCGCCGGCATGCTCTACAGACGGGACTCGGATAATATGCTTAAACCTGGTTCGTTTTTATTTTCTTTGATTTTTGCAATTTATTTGTCGAAATATTTGACAATATTTTAATTGTAATACTGACGCGTACTGGCGTAGGATTTTCTTTAGTGATTGTTTTTTTTGTTTTCAAGAGTATTACGAAGGTTGCCCTTTAACTGACGCAGACGCAAATATCCAACGATTTTCTATGGTGTCTGGAATTCTATCGCAAAAAAGTAAAAGACTGACTTGTTTCTCAAATTAACAAGCTGGTTTTTAACTGCCAGTAAGGAGATAATATTCTTGACAGTACGCCTATAATCATCCTATAATTAAATAAAAATTAATGCGTGCCTCTTGCACGTAATTGGTTATACGTTAGTTCAATTAAGCCTTTAATTATTAAGAATTAAGCCTTTTAAGTTAATTGGTTTGAAGATAATGCAGAAGTTTAATGTAAATTTAATTTGCTTAAATACCATATATCGCAAATATAGGCTTTCTTTTATAAACTTTATCATATTAGAATTCAATATCGTATAATAATTTTTATAATTTTGATATCCATTCCATTATTTTGATGCTTTGTGCTATATTTTTTTATAATTTTAAAATAAAGAATACCCGGCGAGTATATTGGAAATTATCTAGACCTATACAATCAGACATAAATGTTTGTTCTGCCCGCGGATACCCGGAACCTTCGGTGTTTGTAATGGTTTGGGTGTTTCTGTGTATAATAATAATATGCATGTATTTACACAAAAAAGGTATGTTTATCAGTTATTTAGTACCATAACTACAAGCTCCTCGCTTAATATGGGGCTAAGATGGCACAGTGTGAGTGTCAGCGAATATTTATAAAATTATTAATCTATTCAAGGTTAATATGGTTATGCGATTTAAGATTGACCTTCTTGAACAAGTCAATCAAATTGTGTTTAGAGTATTTCATTTATTTTATCACCAGTAAATATCTAAATAAAAAAACAAGTAAGTAAATACAGTTGCGGTAGTAAGTATTGAGAGTGAAAGGCTTTACTACTTAGTGCCATTTAAAAATAACATAATGATTACGTCAGGGTCTGTATGTAAAACAAAGAGTTATTAAAAACAAACAGCATATTGTTTTATATCCGAAAAAAATATGTTTTCTATTTTTTAGGGTTGTCAAAATGCAATTATAATCTTTATATTACGGAATTGTTATAATCTGATTTTTGACAATATAACATTTATTGTAGGTATTTAATTATTACTTCCATAAAAGTTTTCGGAGTAGATCTTCTATGAATACAAAATATTGGAGTATCCGTCAAATTTTTTATTGAATGTATGTATATGAACAATATCAAAATAATATGTTTATAGTTCAAGCTACTTAGTTTGAGGTGAAGGCTATATGAGGATACGAATTCATCGTAGAGTTATTTCTCATTATTTTTTTACGTATTTGAATCTTTTGCATAGTATAAATAATTGAAGTAGGTACTCAATAATATGGTAGCCAATATTCTTTCAAAAAAGTCAATCTACGATGTTTTTACTCTATGGCCGAATCACCTTGAGAGCGCGCAGCGAACGCTGCAACTTCCAATAAAGTGCATTCGCGACCCGCGACCGCCACCTGCGACCCAATTGTTACGGCCAATATAATCTTTAAAACTCGTTATAAGAAAAAAACCAAGGTCAAAATTAAACGAGTCTTGGATATTTTTGTTTTGTTTCATTTTGTATGTCATCATGTTAATGTATTAGAGAAGCTTCAAAACTAGAATTTCTTGCATAAAATTTAAAGAGAAGTAAAAGTACATGACCTTATTTTTGCATATTTAAGCATTAAGATCATATATTAAGATGAACATTATTGTTCTCCATGAGAGGGCAGTTAACCCGCCGCACAAACTAGAAGCCGAGGCAAATGTCATCC
Organism: Leucinodes orbonalis; assembly: GCA_019425675.1. Classification (NCBI taxonomy): domain Eukaryota; kingdom Metazoa; phylum Arthropoda; class Insecta; order Lepidoptera; family Crambidae; genus Leucinodes; species Leucinodes orbonalis. The sequence continues at coordinate 150,060 of PQWD01000115.1, forward strand.
TTGGAGAAACAAAAGCCCACCGTCTCCGGCTCGGCCACTCAATGAGAATAGGAAGGATTAAAGAGTACTGAGAGCATATCTTGGACAGAGCGACAGCGCCTAGTCGGCTCTCCAATAGTTATCGTTGGAGGAACTTGGTGGAGGCTGACCTGTGTGAGCTCAGGGTGAAAGTCTCGGCAGATATTGCACAGGTGGAAGTATCGTTTCTAAGGTCAAGACCCAATTTGGGCCGCTGAAACATCAAAGTTAATTTAATTATCTTAAAATTAGTTAACAAATTTTAATAAATAAATATCAAGTGACATTCACACAGCGCCATCGAGCCCCAAGTTAAGCGTGAACTACGGATAAACATATTTATATATTTTTTTTGTAAATACATACATAAAAACACCCAGACCATTACAAACAGACATGTTTATGCACACAAATGTTTGTACTGCCCGGGGATCGAACCCGGAACCCTTGGTGTCGCAGCCGACATCTCAACCGCAACAACAAATGGGACGTCAAGTTTTAAAAATTTTGTTTTTAAAAGTGGCACATATGAAAGCGGTTTACCTGCAACCCTTATTTAACTTGACGATATTTGGTACTGCGGTGGTACCTACGTAGACGACTCAATACCGAGTCTGCCACTCAGTAAACGAGTTACATTTGTATGTTTTTCTACTATGTAACATTATATTAAATGACAAATTTAACCAAATAAGTCACTAACTCGAAACAGTACTCTAAAAACCCTCGGTTGGTTTAGTACCCTCAAATACTTGACCGTTTAGAAACTAGTAGCAGAATAAGCACGTTCAAATAATTGAACCTCAGTGCTAAAGTAACATAGATTTAAATAGACTAGATACCGCTTTAAAATCATAATCATATTTCCTCATATGTTTCTGTTATTAAAAGCAAATGTATTTTATTGATATTCGAAAAAAGAAAGGTTATTATAATGAATGAAATGAATTGAAGATTTTTTATAATATATATTCGAAAAACCAGTAATTTAAGGGCATATACATTTTAAGTACCAAGGTGACCTATTTGTTTGTTTTCAATCAACTATTTAAATTTTATATAATCATCATCATCATCATCATTACAGCCCAATTATGTCCACTGCTGAACGAAGGCCTCCCCTAATGATTTCCACGCGGACCGATCCCTTGCAGTTGACATCCATCTGCTACCCGTCACCTTAGCCAGATCATCCGTCCATCTGGTTGGGGGTCGGCCTACGCTTCGCTTTCCGTTACGTGGACGCCACTCGAGAACCTTTCCGCCCCATCGGCCATCGGTTCTACGCACTATGTGCCCTGCCCACTGCCACTTCAACTTGCTAATCCTCTGGGCTATGTCGGTCACCCTAGATTCTCCTACGGATATCATCGTTTCGGATTTTATCGCGTAGGGAGACACCTAACATAGCCCTCTCTATAGCACGCTGAGCAACCTTGAGTCTATTCAAGAGACCCTTAGTGAGCGACCACGTTTCGCTTCCGTATGTCATAACTGGCAACACACACTGGTCAAAGACCTCCGTCTTGAGACACTGAGGTATTTTGGACGAAAAGATCTGCCTTAATTTTATATAATACTAAAGCTAAATGTCCCATAAATATTTCAATCGTATTAAGTTTAAATATTTCCATTTTTCGTATTTGTAGTAATAAGTGACAAAAAGAAATTTGATTATTATTATAGTTCTATGAATTAAAAATTGAAATTTTAGAATTCTGGTTTGGGAATATGGTTTTGTTGATTCCGAGAATTTTATATCTGAGACCAGACATAGCAAGTTTATTCAGACGACATTAAAAATAGAGCATGTTGTTTTTTTTTGCGGACCTGTTAAGTCCTTACTTATACCGTTGTCTATGAGCTTAGAATTTCATGTTTAGAAACCATTTTCATTATAGCGTAAAACGTTAATTAAATGTTATTAAAAGCAATTCCAGCTAAGCGTATAATTATTTTCATTGTAACAGCATTTTTTTGCAAAATTAGGTTCCAAATTAATCTTTGTAAACTAATTTTGCAAAAACACTGCAAAATAAGGTTTCGAAGATTTAAAGCATTTTAAGTAGGTATTTCAATTCAATTTCGTAAAATGTTAAAAATATATAGGTATTATTCATTTATTTTTAAAAATGCACATGAGTTTACATTTAAAATATATTTTCGGTGAAATTATGACTCGACAAGCCTCTACAAATGCGAATTGAAATAATTGATTAACAGTTCCACATTCAGAACGGTCCTCAACTATAGTGCAGAACTTGTCAACGGGCGCTCGAGCCTGACGTGACCTTGTTTCAAGCACTACGTACGACGGTCAAGTGTTACCTACATGTTAGGCTGCTGCTACACTAGCAGTTTGCTTTATTGCCTCTTCGTGTCTCACATTACCCATGGCAACAGAATTTATTTCTCTTGTACTAGGAATTTCAAGCTGTCTTTTCTGTAGCCAAAATACAAAAAAAAGGACTGAAACAGTAAACCAGCCAGTTTAATTTAATAAAATCTATTTCGGTCTTGGCACAGCTGTACATCATATAGCGAAAAAATGCAGCTGATTCAACAAATAAATGAGGATAAATATCAAATTAATGCCTTTCGAGGCATTGTGGACAGAAGCGTTGTATATGTGTGTAGGTACCTGGGCAGAAAATATTTTTGACAATAATGGCGAAAAGATACGAGAGATCACAAATTCTAGACAAATTATTGATTGCATTTAAATCTATTAAGTACTTTCTGTGCCCCGCGGTATAAGACATTTTTCCACAGTAAAAGATATGTGTTGTAACTTCATACCAAATTTTATTTAAATCACTTTGTTAAGGCACGTTATGACGCGCAGTTCAGGCGGCGTGAGCGGGAGGAATGTACCTCGCGGTACAGTACTTTATTTTTCTAAAATATTAAAAGTAGCCTACATTTTTCTTTCCATCCAAATTGGTCCCCCCATTTCAGAGATTATCCGCAATAAACGGACACCGTTTAGTGCGGATAATAAAAAATGGTCGTTTTAATGTAACGAACAGATACTCTAATTTAATTTCTATTTATAGATAAGCCCATGTACCAAGATGGTTTTAGTTTTTAATTTTTAGCTAAATTTGGTTTTGATTCATGCGATATTGATATTTACTGACCTGACCTGACTGATTACATTCAGATTTAATGATTTAATATCAACTTTTACTGTGATGTAAAAGTTTAACAGATTACGTGTAGTAGTTTTTATTTTAATATTCATATGAACTCTCATATAAACACTTAGTTGCATAAACCAATAATGGTAGATGTATTATAAAATAATAATAAATTAATGCAAAAATATTTATAAAATGGCGTGTTCTAATCTTTTGGTGTTAAACAAGCTTTAGACTGGCTATAGACAATCTTGAGTGGTCAATCCACAGCCTATAGCTAGCACTGGTATTTGTTGTACTCAAGATGTACTGTTTGAAAATGCATAGTTCTCAATTCTATTAAAGCGTTGATATGCCCCACCATAATTATTATTCGCAAAGCAGGGTGCTGTAGAAGACGCAATCTTAAGTGAAGACTATATTGCCTGCGCAATAGGTAGATCAATAACTTATATATTGTAGCTAACATTGCATGAACGTCAAAGGCTGGAGACAGAACTCTAAGGAGAACTTCCAATAAAGTGCATTCTAAATAAGGCTTTATTACTTAAGTCTCTAGCAGTGAACTGATGTACTCAGGGTTCGTACAGTGATGAGTTTATCTTGTTTTAACATGGCCCAAAATATTACTTACACGAAATATTATGTATAAAATAGGAACATTAAGTTACTTGCTGGTAAATAACAACACTATGTAAGCAGTATTGTAATTTAAGTTGGAAATGGTCTATTAAGATTGATGCCGGCCATTTTTCGATAGATACTGAATCTATAATGATATCTATACTAGTTACACTTATAAAAAACTCATCTAGATGCTTTAAAAGTTAATTTGATGAACTTTATTAATATTTTATTTATTAAAGTTACGTGTCTTAGTGTTTACGAGTACATACTTTGATTTCAAACGACACTCCAAAAGATATCCCACGCAATGATAACATAAAGTGTGTGTTATCTTATGTGAAAATGTCATAATATGTCAAATATTAAACGGTAAAAGTGTTTCGCTCACATAGGTAGAAACAAGTACACTGAATTGAATTTATTTCCACACACGTATCACCCTCGGTCAATTTTAAAGAGAAACGATGGAAATTCTATTATTACAATATGGATTCCAATTTCCTGCTTCAAAGTGAATGAAATAATGTCATAAATGCATTAACGTCACCGATACGTTCAATGTAGTGCATTCAGGAGCATAAAAAATATCGCGCATCGCGTTCCTGAAAGAATTAAATTCTCATTGGTCAACGCCAATTAATACAAAATTTAAGTACTTAGTGGTAGGTGCGATATTGATGTGACTGATCAGGTAACCCTTGACTTTTTTTTTTTTTTATAAATATCACTGACATTCACACAGCGCCATCTAGACCCAAGTTAAGCTGAAGCCTGTATTATGGACTAAACAACGGAAAATATACTTAAATACATTTTTTTTTTCGTAAATACATACAATTATACATAGAAAACACCAGCCATTACAAACAGACATGTTCATGCACACAAATGTTTGTACTGCCCGGGGATCGAACCCGAACCCTTGGTGTTGCAGCCGCCTCTCAACCGCAACACCAAATGGGTCGTCATAACTTGTTACGTATCTGTGTATAAATATTCTTCTGATTATATACCTTTAGCATGACAATATATTATTGTGCCTTAAGTCAGATTATTATGTTTTATTAAATAAGCTAAATGCAATGGACCCGGCTCAAAGATGGGTTTGAGAACCTATGTAGCAAATCACCTTATCCACAGTTTGCTCAAAATTGTTTCCAGAAATATGGTTATACGGTAAAACCTAATTTGTCATTATGGGGGCCTGTAATGAAACGGAAATATTATATTTAAAAAAATCAATAAGTATATAATACAAAAATATGTTTATTGTAAAATAATAGAAATAAAAATCATAATTTATTATACACACTGAATAACACACACACACACACACACACACATATCACATTCATCTCCGTTAGCCATCAAATCTCTTCCTAACTAACCAAGCCAAGCACAATATGTGTGATATTAAGCTTTTTTGAAACTAGCTATGGCCGAGTCTGTCTTACTCCTCTCCCAAAGATTTACAATTTCGTACGATTTAACATACCTATATGAATTTTATCTATGTTCCCGCTTTGTGCATAGTATGCAAGCGGGCGTCCCGCTTGTGACGAGACCGTTGCGGTTTCGTGCAATGTCAGCTTGCCCACAGAATTTCAGGCTTGTACCTATTTGCTGCCTAAATAAAGTGCATGCTGTTATACCCAACAACGGTGGTACATAGTAAAATAATTGAACCGAGGCTTTGTATTTTTTTCAGCGTCCCATTATTTTATGCAAAGAAATATAATATGTCAAGATGCAATGTAATTTATAAGAATTATAAGGGATAATATGAATTACTTATTCTGCCATAGAACAGTCCGTGTATATTTGTAATCTTATGGGATAACAAATGCGTTGTAGCATGGTAAAGGGAATATGCTCTTACAGTAACTAATTCTATCATAATGTATGTAAGTGATACCGCACATCTATGGATATTTGCAACTCAATAATAATGGGCAATGAGTATTGGGCCGAACTTTAAAACTATTAAAACGGTACCAAGGCTGATGTGGATTTATTGGAGTAATGGTTGTGAAGTCGGCTCTTATATCTGTTATTGGGGAAACTTCTTTATATGTTGCAAAGTAAACAGGACGGTCAGGACGCTCACCTGATGATAATTGAGACAACTGACCATGACAGAGCGGCATTGAAGGAGACCAACAACTGATAGACAATTATAATCTCTAGTGACCATAGATGTTAGATCTTTTATACTCGGTTATTTCACTAGCTACAGTGCCCTCATCCCGAAACACAAATGTACATAGCACTCTTATTTTACGGGACGATATCTAGCACTGCGGTGGTACCTACCAAGACGAGTCCGTATCGAGTCTATCACCTACATGGTTACTTATGTTATTAGCAAATATTGTAAGGTTGATATGAGAATAACGAATATTTAAAATATTCCGGTACTTTTTACTATTTACTTTGTAAGTTAATTTTGTATATTAATGACGTAAGGTCAAGGTGGCTAATTCCGGCATACTTTATTGAAACCTAATTTGTTCAAGTATATTTAAAAAATCTGTCGATACGGCCAAATGTTAAGCAAGTATCAAAATTTAAGTTTACATACCTTCCTATTAACGTCGTAAGTGTTCTTAATCAAGAATAAGTTTCCAAGATATAAGGTAATTTTTTAAAACCTTAACCTTAGACGGATTTTCCGCCAATTCGGGTAAATCCGTCACGTAGAGGTAATATATAAAGATCTAATATTTTTTTAAATACACATAAGACATACATGTATTGGTTAACGAGAGGCAATATATGTCTTCTACTAATAAAATATAGTATAGATCTCATTAAAACGTTAAATATTTTTTTGGGCAATTCCGGCATACTGATAAAGTCCAGGGTTAGCAAACCTAATTTATGAGGTTTATTGGTAAGAGAAACAAAACAAACGCAGTTCTCCTCCCAATGAGATTGTTTTCTCTTTCTATTTACGTGATCCATAATTGTCATTCTTGGATTTTATACAGCTGTGAAGCTTTGTACCCACTTATTGCACCATTACGTACTGCTAATACGCTTCACGCAAATCATTTTTATCATAGAAACCTTTATTCGTTTTTTGTTTGTAATTGCGCTTTTTATATGATGAAATCAATTAATCTAAAACAAGATACATTCGTTGATTACAAAATAAAGATTATACTGTAGTAGATACAAGGCTTGTACTGAGTAAGATACTTGTAGTAGTGTTTTTTTTTTTATTAAAAATCCTGGAATAGAAAATGTTTTAATATCTGAAATCGGGGAAATCCGGCATATGAGTAAATGGCCCCATTGTTTATGGACGGAATTGCCACTCACAATTTTCAGGTTACAAATGTTTCAGATACGATTAGCAGCTGTTGAACCGTTTAATTGCCAAAAACTGCTAACAATCGTATAAGCGTGCTTTAACCAACACAGCAATACTTTTTAATAAGTGTTAATAAATAAAATATTAATTTATCATCGACAAAATGCGAGAGCATTTAAAACACTTTACATTTTCAAACACAACTGAACTTCTAAGGACGTTTATCCATATCTATGTCAACTTATGCCATTTACCCCACATTTGATCGACGATATTATGCTGTGTACCGACGTTATGTATCAAAAGCGTAGGATTATTCCGGCAAGAGTTATTTGAAGCAGACGGTGATACCCCCTAGACGGAATTAGCCACCTTGACCTTATTGTTTTGTTTCAGATCTGATGGCTGTATCTTCAACTGTGGTGCCTTTGAGCATTTACTCAGTATTTAGTTATGAAAACAAATTACCCCAAGACAAAAAGAAGAAACGACCTCAAGGTAACATCGAGCTAGTCACCAAACCTCAGGAATAAATTTGTATTTTATATTACTCTTTGTTTTATTTGTCACAAAGCATTTTAGGACAAGGTCAACTGGCATGTCTGTAGGATTTTTGAAAAAGGATAAACATGTTGAATTTTAAGTGGTTTCGCAATTTTAAATTATGATAATTATCATTACCATAATTTCGCTAACCAATTAATATTGATTGGTTAGCGATCTTCTTCTTATCAATAAGGTGACCTTAGATCAAACCATCCCTTGTGTCAAAAATGACTTTTAGTTTTAGCGTAAACTTACCGCTGTATTTGACGGCCCGTCTGTTGCAATGGTTAAAAAGTCGGCTACTACACATAGGGTTCCAAGTCACCCGGGCAGTACAAACATACGTAGATGTTTATTTGTATAGATTTGGGTGTTTCTATGTATAATATGTTTATCAGTTGTTTAGTACTCCCTTCAACCAATCGCAGTCCACTGCTGGACATAGATCTCCACCATTTTGCGCCAGGTATCTTGGTCCTTGCTTTTTTCATCCAGCCTTCACCAGCGACCTTTCACAAGTCGTCGGTTCATCCGGCCGGAGGGCGTTCTACGCTACGCTTGTCAAGACGCGGTCTCACTCCAGAACTCGTCCACTCCAACGGCTATTGGTTCTGCGACATACGTGACCAGTTCACTACCACTTTAACTTGCTGATCCGGCGGGATATGTCAGTAACTTTAGTTCTCTTGCGGATTAAAATATTTCTGATCGTATCCCTAAGAGAGACCCCGAGCATAGCTCGCTTCATAGCGCGTTGAGTAACTTTGAACTTTTGAACCATCCCGTATGTTAAGCATGGGTAGGACACATTGGTCAAAAACTTTTGTCTTTGAGCAATGCGGTACGTAAAGCCTAAGTACTACTACTAAAGGTATACTATTAGTATAGGTTAAGTTTGTAGCTAAGGTATGTTAGTCTGAAAAAGGTATTTGATTTTAATGAGATTATAAGAGATTGAAAGGAAGTAATTGAATTTACCTCTTTTTAGCGTGCACTTTGTAATATTTTCCAAGAAACTCTCAATCAGCCTCTGTCAACAACTCGTTCTCAGAAAATTTCTCACAAAAGAGCTACTTTAAAAGTATGCGAGGGTTTGTATGAAAAAAATGTATGCAAGAAGTTTATTTTATTGCATGTGTATCAAGACCAGTAGGATATTTTACCGTGTAATTTCATAAGTAAAGGAGATGGTCTGGCAGTAAGTGATACGCTTGACCATGACTGAAGCAGTGTTGAAGGAAATTAATAACAGTAGGTAGTCATTTTATCCGACAACACTGCTCTGCCACTGTCACTCTAGACAACAGATGTTAGGTCTTAAACCCAGTAATTAAACTAGCTAGTGTCGTCATCCCGAAACACCGAAGTGCAAAATACTCTTATTTCACTGGATGATATCTGGCACTGCGGTAGTACCTGCCTAGACGGCTCAGTACCGAGTCGACCACTCATATAAAATTCACTAATGAAATACTTTAAGCTTTTACCATGAATAATACAAATGTTTGACCTGTTTTAAACCGGCCTTCGGTTTGCAACTAGGGTCCAAGCCGCTGTACCAAATGACCGTCAGTTTCTGAATAGTTTGTGGTCGTGGTGCATAAATACAGCCCTAGGGTACTTTAATTAAAATCAACCTGCCGTGTTTGCGGCGACGGGCACGTTGTGACATGTACCTTGTTACAAACGAGAGTACAGGTATGTATGGAAAAGTATATTTTGAAGCATATTTGAAAGTTAGTATTTTTGTTTTTAAGTATAATTAAATTGAGAAACTAAGATTTTTACGTTGACATATTTTCAATAAATTTCTATGTAAAAATCAAGAAATGCTTTTAATCATCATCAGCTCATTATACGTTCCCACCGTGGGGCATGAGCCTACCTGTGAAGGGTGTATAGGCCTTAGTCTTCCAAGCGGGCCCAGTCCTGATTGGCCGACTTCACATATAATTAGGTACGACGTAGGTACATATAATTTCGAAAACACATTTTGTATTATACGTACATAGTTTGTTATCCGACGCTCTTACGGTGAAGGAAAACATCGTGAGGAAACCCGCGCACGCCTGTGAAGAGACTCATAGGCTGTGCGTGAAGTCGTCCAATCAGCACTGGGCTCGCGTGGACGACTAAGGCCTATACACCCCTATACGGGTAGGCTCGTGACCCTTGGTAGGGACTTTTAATTAGCTGATGATGATAGTACAATGAAAACATTTTTACCCCTATTGGGGGCTTAAACTTATTTCGAGATACATAATTGTGTTCATTTACTTCGATGTTCGATGAATGAAATATCGACTGAACGATTGTGCAAATAAAGTTTATGTCGACTAACGCTTCTTTGACTGAACTATTCATAGAAAATTTGTCAATCGATGGTCTGATCTTTATCCAGAGTAGCTACACGCCATACCCAAAGGTATACTAAACATGGATTTGTGTGTAACAAGAAAGGTGCTTTTTAACTTGTACCGTTAGTGAATTGGTTGCTAAGTAATATTATGGCATAATGGAAAAAAATACCTACTTGATTAAAATTGACTTTTTCTACATATCTACCAAACAATTTGTATAGAATTACTCTGATAAAATATTTAAAAGATCAGAACATCGATTTATATTCGATGATTCATTCAGTTGAAGTAGCGTTTGTCGAAAATAAGTTGTTTCGCAAAAAAATATATACGCACAATCGTGCAGTCGATATTCTATTCGTGGAATGTTTCTCGATATTAAGTTAAGAACCATTGTTATAATATTATGTTCTCTTTTCCATACATTATAAGTATAAAGAGCTTTAAGAGTATTAAATCACCGAAAAGGAGCCTATTTAGCGAAACTAGGTTTCAGTCTCTGCTAAAGGCACAAAGTTCGCAGGCTAACCTAGTTTCGGGTAACTGCTTTAAGCCGAATTGCCGTAACATTGAAAAATACCAAGCATTTACTCCATATTTTACGGGTTATACGTTAAAACAGCCTGCTAGCTCTGTATGCGCAATGTCGAATGTAGGTGTAATAAGCGCTTTGTATTTGGATTTTATGCTTCGAATGATGGTAGCAGCTTATTTGGAAAGAATGATGCTAGTTTTTTTAGACCGAGCTCATATTTTGAGCTTTGGAATATTGAATCGCAGCAAAGCAAATTTTCGAGAATGCGTACCTACGCAGGTACGACAAACATTTGCTATCAGTTTTTACCTTCGTAGGACGTACTTGTAAACTTAAGTTCACACAAGACAAGTACTTTGGACAGTACCGAAAATCGTTGTGTTTTTTCTCGTGACCACAGTGTCTACAAAACCACCAAAACGACTCGGGATGATTAAATATTTTATCAAAGTTAATATCGGCTTTGAGTTATGAAAATATATTTTATTTATATAATTACTTACTTTTTTACTACTAAATGAACATAGTGTGTGTTATGCACAGTGGCATGCGAACTTTTGAGTGCTTTGTTAAATATGTTTTATCTAAGTCCTACGTGATATAGTTATAATACGAGTACTGCTACCATTGTGCGCACATGTAACACATATAACTTTTTGCTTGTATTTATATATAGTTTTCACATCATATTTTTTTACTGCTAGGGCTCGGTCATCATGGAAGTCATTAGGAAAAGCCTTCTTCCAGCAGTGGACTGTAATAATATTGATAGTTAGCTCCTGGCTGAGCATCGTAATTTTATCTCAAAACTCGTAAGAAATATCCTTTAGACTATTTCGGCATTCCAACATTCAACATTCCTCTACAAGCACAACCTGACCTGATGTTTGCACTACTTGTAGCTTAAGGCTATCTAATGGACTGCACTCAAAATCCAACGTACTTCGCATCCATAAGCATTTGGTAATCCTCGAAACACCAGTGCTCTAGTAAGAGGATTAAATCGTCTACGCAAATTTCAAGTTTCATATGGTAGAATGATGAACAAGGTATTTTTATAACGACTTTATGTAGTGTCACCTATCGGGCTTTGGACTGCATGGACAGGCTAGAAATACGAGAGAAAACGTTAGTGTGTAAGGAAGCCTTTTAGTAGGAGCTGTTACAAATAAAAAAATGTGCATACTGTTAACGGAAATGAAACGACCAACGCTACCCATCCCTAATCAATTGAAGAGTGATGTCACGTCACTAATATCTCTCTCTTGACATTAGCATTGTACGCGGGAAACAGTCATATTGTAACACTAAGATTTAATCTATCAATAAATATTGTTTAAACTTAAAGAATCATTTAATAGAATTCAGAAGTGGGATAATAAACCCAAAAGCTATTGTTTTACAAGTAATTTCAAGTCGATAATATGTTTTGTGTGCTCTTGATAAATTGGTCACCACGTTACATTAAAACTTATTGCGAAGTTCCGATTAACTTCCCATTGCAGTTTCCAAGGGATAATAATAGTTTTGTATCTTATTTTAAATGGAAAAGTTAATAATTCAAATATTATACACTTAAATAACGGATGCAAAAAGTATCGATGAAACAAATGCGCACAAATTTGTACAATGACTTGCGTTATTTAAACCAATCCCAAGTGCTAGGAAAGACGAGCACAACTATTTCATATGCATGGGTAACATTGTATTAGTTGAAGAAATGCACTGTGTATGAAATCACACAGCCTGAATTACTAATGCAACAATTTGTTCCTGCATGTTGGTGAGATGTATCTTTTGATCTTAGTTTATTTGTGGATATGTTCACATAAAAGTGCAAATTAATCTAATGATTAATCTAGATTCTAGATCTAGAACATCCACTTCATTTTCATTTTTACACTATATCCAAAAGATTCCAAATTGCATATTACTTTAACAGTTTAAACAATTTATAAACCAATCAGTGAATCTTAATTTCAATTTATTCACATAATGTTAGTGCTATGGATAACTTTTGATGATATGAGTGTGTATTGTTTGCCCTATTCTTATAACAATTATTATTTATGTGTAAGTGCTTATGCTTGTCTTATGGATTGTGCAAATCATTACAAGCAGTCACATAGCAGTTAAAGTTTATCTTCTTCATCAGACAGAGTAAATACACAGTATATAAACAAATAATGATAAAAGTAATAATAAAAATATAATGATCCTCTTGGTTAGATTAACATGTTAAACACCATTGGGTGTGATTGCTGGATGTCAGACAATTGCATTTCTATTTTATCCCGAATTGTAGTGTTCAATTTATGATACAACTGTAAAGGACAAGTTATTATCATTGTGTATCAAACCTGTCAGCGGGGTCCCTTATTTTAATTATCTTCAATGCTAAGAATTGATAATGAGAGCCAAGTAGTTATTGTGTTGGGTGTAGTGACATCATATCAGAGTGCAACCTGCACAGCAATACCCATAGAACATTGGATTCATAATTTGGAGAATACTACTTAAAAGGCATGGATGGGATGAATGAAATTTGATTTGTAACTTTACAAAGTAAATGGTTATGCCAAGGGATGGTATGAACAGCATCCTATAAGCATTTAATTTGAAATTATTAAGTTTCAATGGTGATTAAATTTGAATGTAGGTTTTGTATTAACTAAAATTAATAATCTCAAATTAGAGAGTCAGTGATTAGTGAGGATGCCAAGCAAAGAGTATTGAGTTTTATTACATTAAATTATGGAAAGGTATGTCATGCCATGTGAATTATGAAGTAATTACTGTGGGTTTAAGTGATACTGTTGGTAAAAAAAAAATGCTTCTTGTGGTGGGCTAAGTCTTTTTGTTGCAGAGCAATTATCTTATACTTGGCCACTGTTACCAATGTGATCAGTTGTGGAAAGCATCATGTTTAAAAAGGTTAAATGGATAGTGTTAATTTATGTTCCAGTATCATGTTTAAAAGAAAAGGTCAAATAGATAGTGTTTTACTTTGGATAAATTCAAAATCTATTTATTCAATTTGAAGATTATAATAAGCACTTATGTAAGGTATTAAGTTAAAAGATGCTGAAAGATAAAAAGATCAAAATGAAATCTATAGAATGATGAATAACAAAATTAAAAAGTGTTCTGTTAAAAAAAGGCTTTCTTATGAAAACACCATTTATTATTGGTGTAACAAAAATGTTTATTTATTATTGGTGAATGACATAGAAGAGTGTAGAATGGAGTAAAGAATTGAAATGAATAAGGGAGTACAGAGGGGAGATAATAATCTTGAATTGCAGATACTTTGAAAAGGGAATTTTAAATAATTTTTTTGACAAA